>CAUJNA010002768.1:560000-717500 GCA_963377175.1 Effrenium voratum | reverse complement strand
GGCGTTCATCACCTTCTTTGACCCGCAACTCGCCAGTACCGCTCTGCTCTTCAACGGCATGAGTCTCTGCGGCCGGAGGCGAGTGCTCTCGCGAACCCGTGTAACGGCGCCCGTGCTTCAGTACGGGGGTGTTGGGATTGCAAACCGGGGGAAAGACCCCTAGTAATCCACCGGGTCTATTCATCCTCTTCCACTACCGTGGATGGAAAAAGCATTGAACCAGTTGGTGTTTTATCACAGTATTCATAGGGGTTCATCCAAACTGGTGCCGGGCTTCTCTCCCAACCGACCAACCATCCAACCAACCAACGAGCAAACAAGCAAGCAGCCAACAAGCGAAGAAACACTCACAAACTCGCAAAGGGATTTTCACCAAGCCCCTGCAATTGGGGTTCCCACATTGCTTCGTTGGTTCTGGGTAGGCCCCCGCAAGCAGCAGGTTCCAAGTGCGACTCAAGTGCGTCCCCCAAAAGGCTGCCCCCCTCAAGCAAGGGACAAAAACCGCCCCCACCCCAAAGGTGTACGAAACCTTCATGGACCCTCCACCCCAACCAACCCTAGGTCGTGGCCCCTCTAGCCTCCTTTTTGCGGGAAAAAAAGAGGCTGGTCATCACCTGGCCCATGGATTACACGCCGCCCCACGACGGCGCTTTGCCGGGCCTCGACGTCGCGCCGCTGCGGCGCCTGGGGATGCTGCCGCAGGACCCAGATGGAGCCGTCGGACCCGTCGTAGCCAGAAATGCCAACGTGTCCGCTTTTGGTGATTTCTTTTGGCCGAGTCAATTGCGGTAGTTAGGTGACTACGGCAAGGGCCTCAATATATGCAGAATGGGGTTCTGGAATCTAGACAACCATTGTCAGGGTCCCTATTAGGAGTTTGATGGCACATTTGGATTTGTGTTGTGTTGGAATCCCCACTTGGCGTTGGGGTTTCGCTCCCATTTTGCAGTCCCCTGATTCTAAGCCACATCTCGCATGAAGTCCCCAGGCGCCTCACAAAGGCGATCACGTTTCTTTTTTCAAAATGAAGCAGTTTAGGTGCCGAAATAAGATGCACAAACCGGGAAAAGGCAGAATGGTTTTCCTTTTCCCTCCGTGGCCAGAAGATGCATGGCCAAGGATCTTGTTTCACGCCCGAAAAGGCATGCCCCATGTAACATGTCCGCAAAGGCAGAAATTGCAGACAGAAGTGTAGGGCTCTAAACGCAAGCATTACGTTGGTATTCCGCCCGCTTCGAAAATGAGTAACAGGATTCGAACAGAGTTTTTGAGCACCTTGAACGTGTCCCACCGAAGGAGTGTTTAGTAGCTGTGTACCTTCCTGCGAAGGGTAGAGGTCTCTTATCTCCATTGAGTCTTAAATGTGAGTTCTCATTTGGTGTTTGGGAGTTCCCAGGATACATGTCAACTCAAAGCCCCCAAAGCAGATGTAGGAACTGGTGAAGGCAGTTTGTGGCACCGGAAACGCCAGGCGCCCAGGGACCGGCGGCCGGATCGGCCGGATCGAGGGCCGGATCTGGGCAAGGCAGCGCGGGCGACGTCCAAGGCGAGGCCGAAGCCGAAGAGCCTTCGGCACATCTTCATTGGCAGCCGGGCCAAACATTGGACCGTTTGGACCGTTTGGACCGTTTGGAGTTTGAGGGAATCTCCGGGAATCCTGGAGGTCGGGACTGGGTGGTGCCAAGTGTCGTCTCCTCTTTGGTCGTTCCCTGACTTGTCTTCTGTGCCCTGACTCGAAGAAGGAGCCGGTTTCTAGGGGGTCATGCCTTCACCTTGGTGCACCCAAAAGGAGGAAGCCCCCTTAACAACGAGAAGTACGCCTCCTGAAGTATTGTTTCTTCGAGGCTATGGGCAGGGGGACCCAAACATGGGGGGTGGGGGGGTTCTGTTGGTTCCCCTTCAAACAAACCTGTTCTTAGGGTACCCAAAAAAGAAAAAGAAAAAGAGCTCTGAATCGACCTGATGTTGAGGCAACATGCCGGAGGGCCAGGATTCCATGCAGGAGGTCAGCGAGTTGGTGACCTGCTTCTGCTCAGAGCTGCCCTCCTTCCGGCAGGAGCTGGGGCCTGCCATGCTGGGTGCAGCGCCGAGAGGCCCGGGAAAAGGCTGCTCTGGGAATGTCTCAAAGTGATGCTCCTTTGGGCGGGAAGAGAAAGAAACCAACCACTTCAGGGGACCCGCCCCTCAAATTTTGAGAACCCCCCCCGGTTTGGTTGCAAATAGATGGGTTCTACTGGTTTCAGTTTGGTTCTACTTATGTACCAAAGGAACCCATCCAGCAGCTGAGTTCTCATGAGCTCATTTGTTAAGACGAGCTCACCCATATTCATTTGGAGTTTCGGATGCACCGTGGAGTTCTGACTTCTCAATTTGTTCAGATGAGCAGCGTTTGACTCACTGGGTCAACTTCTGTCGACATGTTTCCGGGCAGCCTGCCTTTTTCGTTTCCTTGTGACCCCCTTTCCGAACCCAAAACCATGGTGCCTCGTGACACATCTTTTTACCCTGGCATTTCAATGACCAACTAAGCATAATTGCTAAAGATCTATTTGCAGGCCCCGGTTTCTGCAAGTGACCATCAAGCGGGGGATGGGGGGGTTGAATGACAGCCATTGGACGCCCCAAGTTGGGATCGCCGAAAGGGCCATCTTCCACCATGCTCCAAACTATTAAGCCATGAACTGAGGTCAAGGTGACCCTTTTGCTTGGATTCAACGGGACATCACAAGGACCGTGGCTATTGGTGGGGCCTATCCGCAGGGGGTGGCTGGCTGGTGGAGATGCAGAGCCCAGAGCTGGCCATGGAAGCGGCCAGGTGAGGGATGCGCAGTTTCCAGTGTTGAAATGAACTCGAACCACCGGCCAACTGAGTGGAAAACCAATACCGGCAAGACCCCTCAGAAGTCGTGCCAAGGGTTAACCTTACATCTTAGGAGGGTTTATCCTGCAATCGTTTGCCAGCTGGCATGAAGAGGTGACCTATGTGAGCTCGCAGTCTGGTGAACCTGATGCTTGAGTTTCAGGCGAAATGTGCATGCAAGCTTGCAGGGACCATAGCAACCTCAAACCCGCCGGTGAGTTGCCAATCTTCTTGAGCGACCCCCCTCCATCCCCCCCGCCGCCAAGCAATATGAGGACAGGCGAAACACCCTGATCCATTTTGGGGACGGTCCTAGAGGATCTCTCGTGATCTTACTGGTTCAGCTTTTCAAGCATGTGGTTTCCACGGTTCTTCGTGAGTCTTAGGGGACTGGCAAAAGTGTTGTCCTTTATTTCACGAAAGGTAGCCTCAAGGAGGCTTTTCGCTCGCTTCGCTTTACACTTCGGTCCGCTTTGCTCTTGTGTCACTTATACGGTGCTGGGTGTACTTCAGCTTTGCAGCGTTGTCTTTTGTTGGGCTCCATGCGCAACTGAACAGTATTCGATGCAAGTCCCTTCCTTTCTTTTGAGACAGCATTTGGGGAACCACTTTACGACACATTCGGGGGACCACTTTGCTGTATCCCGCCTTTCGTGTCTCCCCTTCTCAAGTCAAATTTGCACCCAGCAGCATGGCTACAAGGGAACCTGAATGCGGGGCGTCCAAGACAACTTTCTCCCGGATTTCTTGGCTCGTGGCAACGTGGCTCGCCAGGTGCCTGCGGGAGGTGATTCTAAGTGGCCGGACACTCTCAGTGTACCTGACCTTCGGCCGAGATTTGGACATCTCGAGCGCGGGTGGCTGAGCTGGCTCGTGGGCAAAATTCGATTAGTGACCTGTCCTTCTACGGCCTTTTTTTCAGGGAGCGGTGTTCCCTTCACAGTGCCATGCTCCGTGGTCATTCCTAATATAGAGATGTCCACATATCCAGTGGGGCCCAAGGTTTCCCTGATAAAAGGCGACATGGGAATCCGCTTTCCCCCCGGCCCGGAGGGCACAGTGCATGATAGATTCTTGCCTTGGGCCAGTCTCGATGTGTCCGCTTGGATCGGCTGTTCTTTCCGCCCGGCGTGAAAGACGGCCCGGCCGATGTCGAGAATGATGGATGCATGCGACGGGGACCTCGAGGATTGAGAAAAAGGGCCGGGGCTGATTGCAGAGCTGATTGCAGGGCCTAAAGTACATGCGGGAATGGGGAGTGTTACAATCACCCAGTTGTTCAGTGGCCCCACTTCCCCCTGCGTTGTCAATAATTATTTGCGAAGCCTTTTTGATCGGAGTGTTTGACAGCGGCCATTCCTTGCCACTCAGTAGCAAATTCCTTGTTGCCCTTAATGTGCGTTGCCTTTCCCTCGTGTTTCCGGTTTGACTCCTTCAACCGAAACAGAGGGGTCTTTCACGGCCCCTGGTTGCATCTAGGACTAAGGTTTCGGGTAGGTTTGGTGGTTGTTGTAAACATAAGCAAACGTGATTGGCTTCTGCACTATTTTGATGGAGCCAAGAGCGCTCCGGACAAAAATCAGCGAGCGATTTGGTCAAACATCCTCGATCGGCTTCATTGAGTTTAGCGTGGGGGCAAACATGTTCTACGTGCGATTTGCTTGGGAACTTTTGTATAGGTCTCCCTGTTGTTTTTCGAGGGAATCTATCACTAGCGGACATATTGTTCCAGGGACGCAAAAGCAAATCGAGGTCACCTATCATTAGACGCTGGGTTTCGGTTTATTTGCGGATTGGAGCCATGGTTTTGATTTTGACAACGCATTCTCGGGCTTCAGCTGGATCACGAGAACCTCATTTGTGGGTTTTCTTTTGGTTTCCCTTTGGACCCACCAATTTGGGTTGGACTACTGAATGTGATGTTCGCGAAAGCCATAAAGTTTCGTCCCAAGGAGATTGATCTAAAACAATCGTGATGTGGGTTCCATGTTCATCACCGGAGTACGTGTTCGTCGCTGAACCTGATTTCGCAGATCCTCTATTTGAAACCTCAGCTGCGGTTATGACCTAGGTGGAACATTCATTCAACCTACTGGTGGTTGAGGGGTATAAACCAGGATGGTAGAAGCGCCAGGCATTGGTTTCTGCACTATTTTGGTGGAGCAAACAGCCTTCCGAAGAAGAACGTCGAGAGATTGGGTCGAACATTCCTCGATCGGTTTCGTTGGGGACAATAATGTTCTACTTCCATTTTAAATTAGCTTAAGAACATGTTTAAATTATTGTCCACTGTTGGTTTTCAAAAAACAACTATCACTACTGGTCTTGCTTTTCCAAGGGGCCAAAAAGCAAATGGAGGCCTACCCTTCCTCAGCATTGTTAGACCCTCGGTTTCGTTTGAGTTGCCACCTTTCAAACTTTGCTGTAGATTGGAGCCATTGATTTTGCTGCCATTGACATAACTCCTCGGCTTCAGCTGAACCATGAGAGAGTCCTGGCATTTGAACCTTTGCACACGGTTGGAGTTGTTCTAAGGCCATTCAAAAGGCCGCATTGTTTATGTCTCAGGCTTGTGCTTGGCAACTCTCAGACACCCAGAAAAAAGGCTTTCCTGCGCCATGAAGATGGATGTTCACTTACCCAGTGGAGATGGTTTTTCTGTAGAAGTCTCGCCGGCTACACCCATCAGCGAGCTGCAGGCTGCAGCGCAGCGGCATTTTCAGCGACGCTTGAAGCTTACTGCGAAAGGCCGGCAGCTCGAACTGACAGCCACACTGGGAGAGGCAGGATTGCAGGATGGGGATATGTTGGCTGCTGTTGTGCAGCTTGGCACACTCGCAGCTACTGACAAGGCATTTGCATTGCATGGCCACGGAGAAACGATTGTGACCTGGGGCGATCCAGGTTTTGGCGGAGACAGCATCCAGGTGCGAGAGCAGCTGAGGAATGTTCAGATCATCCAAGCAACTAGAAGTTCTTGCAGAGGCGCTTTTGCTGCCATTCTTGAATCTGGGGCTGTTGTGACCTGGGGTAATCCGCAAGATGGCGGAGACAGCAGCCAGGTGCAAGAGCAGCTGAGGAACGTAAAGGACATCCAAGCAACTGGCAATGCTTTTGCTGCCATTCTTGAATCTGGGGCTGTTGTGACCTGGGGTAAGCTGGAATTTGGCGGAGACAGCAGCCAGGTGCAAGAGCAGCTGAGGAACGTCCAGCACATCAAAGCAACTGCCTGTGCTTTTGCTGCCATTCTTGAATCTGGGGCTGTTGTGACCTGGGGTAATCCGCAACATGGCGGAGACAGCAGCCAGGTGCAAGAGCAGCTGAGGAACGTCCAGAACATCCAAGCAGCTGCAGTTGCTTTTGCTGCCATTCTCGAATCTGGTGCTGTTGTGACCTGGGGTCATCCACAACTTGGCGGAGACAGCAGCCAGGTGCAAGAGCAGCTGAGAGACGTCCAGCACATCCAAGCAACTGCATATGGTGCTTTTGCTGCCATTCTTGAATCGGGGGTTGTTGTGACCTGGGGTCGCGCAGACTGCGGCGGAGACAGCAGCCAGGTGCAAGAGCAGCTGAGGAACGTCAAGCACATCCAAGCAACTTGCAGTGCGTTTGCTGGCATTCTCGAATCTGGGGCTGTTGTGACCTGGGGTAATCCGCAACATGGCGGAGACAGCAGCGAGGTGGAAGAGCAGCTGAGGAACGTCCAGCACATCCAAGCAACTGACGGTGCTTTTGCTGCAATTCTTGAATCTGGGGCTGTTGTGACCTGGGGTAAGCCGGAATATGGCGGAGACAGCAGGCAGGTGCAAGAGCAGCTGAGGAACGTTCACCACATCAAAGCAACTGCGAATGGTGCTTTTGCTGCCATTCTCGAATCTGGTGCTGTTGTGACCTGGGGTATGCCGGAATATGGCGGAGACAGCAGCCAGGTGCAAGAGCAGCTGAGGGACGTCCAGCACATCCAAGCAACTGACGGTGCTTTTGCTGCCATTCTTGAATCTGGGGCTGTTGTCACCTGGGGTAAGCCGGAATATGGCGGAGACAGCAGCCAGGTGCAAGAGCAGCTGAGAGATACTTGGTGCAAGAGCAGCTGAGCCTTTATTTGGAGCTGATGTCGTCCAGCACATCAGAGCGTGCTGAAAGAAGGGAGCGACATGTATTGCACAGTTGGTTTCGTTGTTCAAAGTGTTGCTTAGAGTTTGGGTTCGGGGTGTATCAGCTGCAATGTAACAATGCACACCAGTGATAGAGCTGAGCGACACTGAGCAATAGTCAATATTCACCATCAGCTACAGTCAATAGCAATCAACGTTGTACGGTAGCCTGGAATGTTGCCGGATGTTGCTTGAAAGGGTGCATCGAGTCTAAAAAGGGACACACTCAAAAATGGTAGAGATCAGCCCCATGAAAATGATAAAGCTGCCTCGGTCAGCATTGGCTCTTGCCCAAAAAAATGTGATCTCCAACGGGGGCGCAAAAGGCACAACTGTAGCAGAAACTGCACCAATTGCGATAGATGAGAGCCCAGTTTAATACTGGTTACATAAACCAATCCCAAGTGCGTGTTCTGGATTGTGTAACTGTCAGTGTGGAGGCCGGGTTCCGTTCGCGGCACAAGGTCCAAAGAAAGGCCAGTGGGTTACTGGATCTACATTTGGAAGGGTCTTGACCTGAGAATGGCTCTTTTGTACTATATTCCCCTGTTGGTGTTGAAGGGACTTTTTCACTGGACATGTCTTCTCAGTTTTTCCAGGCGAAAAAGCACAAGGACCTAAAGTGGTGACCTTGTTGGTGGAGGTGTTCCAGATCCACCAAAAATGATTTCCGTTTTTTGTTTTGTTTTTTTCTCGCATGGCAACTGGGGGTCTGAGAGGGGATGACATGGGGCGAATTTACTCTCCAGACTACCATGAACTGTTATTGTTTTCTCGATTTTCCACGTTCGGTCTACCCCGGCTCATCGCGGACACCTGGTTTCTGTTGGTTTCCAAAGCTTTGGACCACCAATTTGGGTTGGACTGTATGTGATGTACACCAAAGCCATAAAGCTTCGTCCCAAGGAGATTTATCCACAACGATCGTGATGCGGGTTCCATGTTCATCCGCTGGAGTACGTTGTTCGTCGTTTAATTTGATCTTGCAGATCCTCTGTTTCAGCCTCAGCTACGGTCAGAGCCTAGTGGAACATCCATCCAACCTAATGATGTTGGAAGGGTATAAACCAAATTGGTAGAAGCAAAAGTCATTGGCGTCTACGCTATTTTGTTGGAGCAAACAGCACTCCGGAAAAAAAGAAGCAGCGAGCGATATCATGGGTTGAAACTTCCTCGCTCGGTTTCATTGAGTTTTCCACGGGGATATCTTCCTAAGCATCATTAGACCCTCTGATGCCCTTTCGGCCATTCTTGCCACGGGACTTGCGGGTGATGGCAACAGAAGTTTCGGCCTGGCTTCCACTCGGAGATCGATAGCATGTTGGGGTACTTCCCAACCCGGAAGGCGCCCAAAGGGCTATGAGTTCTGACGAGTTTCAACAAGGAGCCCCGCAAAACTGGTTGGGATGCATAAATCCCCTTTTGTAAATGATGTACACCACCGGATTCCAGATTGAAGCTGATACCCAACTGCGGCAAAGACGTGGCGCTGAGACGAAAGCATGTGTTTCCATTCAAGAAATGAGAGCTCCAATTCCTAGTGACACAGGTTTGGACATGGGTTGTGGCCAAGTGGCAGAATGGCGTTTGAATGTTCCGCTTGCAGATGACGCTTGTTTGGGGAATTGTAGTGGCCTGACCAACGGGAAAACCAACGACGCCCAAGTTGAAGTTCCCTTTCTGGGGGGCCCATGTCAGGTCGGCGAATTGGAACTTTACGCGGTCAACTAGCCCCATCAGCCATGACACTGTTGTCAGAGAGACTATTGACCATTTTCAAGGTACCGGCCAAGCTAAACCAGTGGCCTCTCCTTCTGGGTTCTTTTCTATTTCTGGGTTCTTGTCTATGGTCTACAAAAAGGGTTCCAAGTCTTTTCTATTTTTCAGGTCCCCGCCAATCAACCTGCCAGGCTTTGAGCCTCGAGAGCCAACCGGAGTTGTTCAGCAGGCCAGTGACGTGGAACCAAACTCAGAGGAGTTTTGACGTGTGCCCAGGTGATGTTGGCAGAGTCTGGGCATATAAAATTGCGACAGGGTTTTAGTTTGTGACCTCATGCCTAATAATTCCTGTTTGATCCATATCTTATTTCATGGCGAAGACATACGAGGCCCGGATTCCCTGATGAATGCAGGACTTTAGGTTGATCCTGTCGCCGCTCTTTGGTTGCTTTGTGCTGTGTTCCTTTCAAGTGGGGCCATACAAAGAAGGTGGCTTGATTCCCATGACCCATCGAAAGGGCTGTTCCAGTCTCCCTGAACTTTGCAAGGCAGGTTTTCGGGTTTTCCCAACGACTGGGCCAGGAACGTGGCAGTGACAATATACAAAGTTCTCATGCTCGCGACCCCGTACAGCGGCTTGTTGACCCATGCAATGGCTTAGGCTGTTTGCTCTGGGCTTACTGCTCCTCCATAAAATTGGATACAGGCTCGAATCTTACTGGTTGACCACCGGCCCATGAGAGACGGTCCCTGAGCTGTGGCACAAGGTTGTGGGTGCGTGTTTTTGGAGGGTACCCTTTAAAGGGAAGCCCAGCGGAAATCAGATTTTGAGGTTCTATGTCTTGCTTGCTTACATGCTTGCTTGGGCCGGCGGGCGGTTATGTCTAAAAGCTACCTGACTTAGCAAGGCAATGAATCACAATGATCTTGAAAGCGCGGATCCTTCTCAGTTCTTGCTCTCCGCTTCAATCATTGTATGTCCCAACAAAGGTTGTATGTTTACTGAGCCTTGCTGGCGACCACTTGCAACCGTGGTTTTATCGTTCAAGTCCGCACTCCGCTTCGATTTGGACGGCAGGCAGCTACAGTAGTAATGCTGCTGGCCAATCGTTTCAAGTCTTGGACAGGGCACGTTGAGCAGAAAGGCGGAAACAGGAGGGTCAGAGCGTCAATCATTGTTCAAGCCCTTCTGGGTTTGATTCAGTAGACCCTAGGCACAGGCCAACCCCAGAAGCCATTTACGACAATCCAACTTTTGGCTTATTTCTGAATTTCTCCCAACGCCTTTCTGTTTCAAGCGCAGGGACCCTACCTTTAGAGGTGCTCCAAAGTGGGCACTGTTCTTTGGTTTCAGCTTCGGATGGCCGTGCAAGCCTTGCCAGAGCCCTCTGAGAGCCTGTGTGCAATCACAGCAAGATGTTTCCCGCGAATGTAGGCAAAAGTGTGCGGCAAGTACTCATATTTTAGAGGCGTTACTGTACCCCTTTGTCAGAGAAGGATTCAACTAGCATTTGGCATTTATCCTTGTTGGGCTGAGAGCAAGAGAAACCAGTAGCCGAACCAGCATGACCTTGCCTGAATCGCCTGGCCGCTGGCCGCAGGGTGAGTCGGCAACGTGCTTTTGGTAGGCTTGCTGGTATTGTGGCTGGTAGCCGAAGCATGAGATGTCGTTGTGGATGGGGGCTCAGTTTGGCTATATAACTGGATGGTAGTGTTCACTTTGCGGAGGCAGAAATGGCAAGAGAAGCACGGGGCCAGAAGCGGCCTGTGCCATGCCTGGAACTTCGATGGAAGCGCAGCGCGTGCCAGACAAAAAGGTACGACGAACTCCAAGGGCTGCTGGTTGCGTGCCCGAATGGGAGACAGCTGCGCGACGGGGCATTCAAACAAGCACCCTCAGGTAAATGGCCAGATAATGTTTGTTGCGTATGATGAGTGGTAGGAGCCTGCCTTTGTGCACAGACGCATGTCAGTTTGACTCTAAGAATGCGCCTTAGCAGGGTCTCAACAGGCCCAGGAGTAGGGCATGTCATCACAAAAACGCGGGCCCGGGTGGGGAACTAACAGTCGGGTTGCTGCTTGCGGACCCCTGTGTGTGCGTATACCTGTGTGCTTGCGCCGTGTGCTGCCTATAAAATGAACTCTCCCAGAGGAGGGCCCAGAAATTGACCCCCCAACTGACAGCAGCCTGAGGTGAAAGACATTGCGATTGCAAAGTGAAGCACTTGCTCGTCCTGTCACATTTGAGTTCCCCAAAGCACTGTCCGAGGAGAGAATGTCTGGACCAAAAACAGCAGGGTCTTTCAGGAGCAACTCACAGGTTTCCTTTGAGTTGGGTGAAGTTGCCTTTGAGATCAAGAGACACCTCAAAAGGACCTTTTTCCCTGGCCACTTGGCAGCTTGGTTGCAAGCTCTTTCCCAGGAGGACCAACTTCAAACGAGCAGATGCTTTGTTGAAACACCGAGATGGCCCAACCGCAACGCTTCAGAAGAAGTGCGATGTAGTTTACCCACAGTATATATTTGTGTCACGAAATCAAGGTGTGATCCACACTCACTATAGCTCTCAACATGACCTGCTGAAGCTAGCAGGCTATTATTGGCTACTGCCCGCCGGTCTGTATCACAACAGCGAGCACTGATGACAAGCAGCCGCAGTATGTCCCAAGTCATGAGCGCAGGGCAGCCATGATAAGCACACCCACTTCACGTCTCTAGGTATTTGGTGCGGCACCCTCCCACGTGGGAGCCATGGCATGGGCGTACGTATTGATGCCCCTTTGCAGTCACTTTGCACTTGATTCACTTCTGGACATGTTCAACTCTGGGGAAGGACTTGGCGTAGCCTGCACCTCTTTCGCACAAACCCGGCGCCTTTGAGGGTTGTCCTTCGGGACCCTCGTTGTTTTGGTTTGCAAGGTCAACCAAAAGGAAACTCATTCTGGGGGTTCCACATCCCGTTTGAGACGTTCCAAGGTGGACGTGCCTGTGCACAAGGAGAACTTTGTGCATGTGCCCAAGACAGTGGAGAGGAGCCAAAGCCGGGAAGGCATATCGGAGGGCGAATCATGAGTGGTTTACGTTGATTTGTTTATAATAGCTGCTTGAGTACTTGAGCGGACTTGCTCCCAAGAGAAAGTTGGACAGCTAGATGTCACTGGCCAATGAATCCTCACACCCGCACAAAGATGCAAAGGTTCAAGGTTACCTGTTTCAAACAGGCAAACATGGCACGCGCTTTGGGGCAATGAGTTTTTGAATAAATCAATCCCGGGCCGGACCTAGCCGTACATCATGAAGCAAGCAGATTCGAATATGTTTCTCAATCTTGCCAAACAAGACAAAACAAGTGATGCTCGTGCGCTGATGTTTGATGGAGGACTGTCGAAGTGCCACAGATCGAGTATGTGGACGAAGATGTGCAGGTGGGACTGCGAAAGTTGCTCGCTGAGCTTGCTTGTTGAGGGTTTCTCAAACATGCCGCCGGCTTTTTTTGGCGGCCCACAATTACTATAAAAACTTTGATGTTGCTGCGGTGGCAGCAACATTTAAATGCCGCTAGCACAAAGTCGCTGGGGCTCCCATCTCCGCACAACAATCAACCCTGTAGGCCAACGTTCCTTCTCAAGGTGGGCAAGCTCTCTTTCCCTCGAGTCTGAAGGGAGCTGATTGGTGTCCAACGTCCGTCTGAACCCCCCCCCCTTGCGTTTCACACCTGGTCTAGAGAAGCATGTTGCATGACATGTCAAACACAGCTTAGGACCTAATGAGCCCTACTGAGCCCTACTGAGCCCTACTGCTTCAGTTTGAGACTTAAAACCGCAAATCAAACGCACATTGCTCAAGACTTCCAAGAAGCAAGCCGCTAGTTGCGGTGCTCAAGGCCCCAAGGAAACTCTAGACCAAAAATTAAACGCACATTGTTGTCGCTCACCCCAGTTGCTAGCGAGCCAACCATGCATTTCAGACCCTTAGAAACTTGCGTGTTTGACATTCGTTTTGCAGAACCCCGAATGAAACAAAATTGTTTGACATGCATCTTGGTCAAGGCCCCCCAAGAAACATGCACTCACGACATGCACGTGCATTTGTGACATGCATTTTGATCAAGGCCCCAAAAAAGACCAAACAAGTATGCATGTTTAACTTGCATGTTTTAAAAAAGAAACATGCATTTTTCAAACCGTCAGAGCATCCCTTCCTGTGGCTGACTGTGAGTCATAAGCTTAGGTTCCGAATTCTTGACGATGCTTGGATTTCAACCCTCCACTTAGCAGCTCCAAGGTTGTTCAAAGTTAGTTTCAATGGGATAGCACGGGAATCCGCTCCAAAGTGAAAAGCCGTCAGGGACAAAGCCCTGCGCCAGTTAGTACTCATCCATACCAACTCTTGCAGTTTGTTTATCCACAAGGATGGCCACCCGCCCAGGTGCCTGTGCAGCGGCATCGTCATGCACGGGGCCTCGGTGCTTTGAGAGATGTGGCGATTGAGCGAATCCGGGGTTTTCTGGTTTTCACGTTTTTGTGGCTTTGCATTAGTGTTTGGGCCGGATCACAGCGAGATTCCTTTAAGTGGGGTGATGTTCAAGGAGGAAATAGGGAGCCCTGTCCTTGGACCCGGTTGCCCCGTGGGTCCTTTGGCACCTGCTGCAAAGCAGCACGCAGCACTGGGCCGTGCTGGTCCTGCATCGCCCCCCTTTTGCATGGCGTTGAGGGAAATCAAAAAGTAAACCGCCTGAAGGGGTCTCGAATTCTCAAACGCAGTCAGAGGTTGCTGAGTGCACGCAACTGGCCCGGGATTTCACTTGCAGCTTTGCAAGCCATGAATGGGCTCAATAAACTTAACTTCCATGCTCAGGAAGTGTTCGAGATATTTGGAGATGTGTATGAGTGTGGAAGGCACGTGGAAGGCACAGTAAAGAAGTGAACAAAAAAACCGGCAGCTGCATCCGCCATTCCCCAGCTCTGTTTGAGGTGCCGGTGCCGGTGCCAGTGCAGCGAACCGTGGAGGCCGCGGTTTGGGGAAGCCTTGCTATTTGTTCGGTTTCGTGAGAGCCAGCTTGTCGGGGGGTGGATGATTACTCGTATACTCCGATAATTCTGACTAAGTGTAGTTTTGAGCCACCTGGTACTTAGGCCCTAGTACTCATTGCAAGACCTAGACATCTCAGTGACCAAAAGAAAGCACACTTGATTCCATTTGTTCATCACACTACCTATGACAGTATGTTCCTTTCTGGGATTCCATTTGTTGATGACATGACCTATCTACAGTATGTTCCTTCATCGATGTTTTGCACATTTAGGGGGATTGGGGGTTCTCAAAATACCAGCCGTTCTTTTACCCTAAGCAAAATTGGTACGCGCCCGCATTGCATGTTTCTTTGCTCATGAGTCAGAAGGTCTCCTGCATCCTGCATCGTCTTTAGCTGTCAGAAATACATTCTGCTGAAATTCAGTTGGGCCGGAATGTGAATGCTTCGCAATTTCAGCGCACCCTCTCATATGCACGAGGGACGGTACGACTTGCCGCTTCCGTCACATGAGCTCGCGATGTTCTGCCCGAGAAAGTCTTTGAGTCATGAGCCCCTCCATGACACTCGCCAAAACGGTTCTTGTGCCATTCTCAGCCATTGACCAAATAAGAGTCTGGGTTCCTTCCTATTTAGAGAGTTTATAGGTATTCGCAGAATCCTGGAAAGCGACCCCAGGATTCAGGATGGTCCAAAATGCCTGTTGCGAGGCGTCTTTCGGTCCGGTCAAGGGAGTTCTTCCAGCCAGCGTGCTTGCTCCTCTGACGGCCGACTTTAAACTTAGCCATTGCAACAAAACACAACTGCGCTAGCAAGCTCGTTGGAACCTTTCGGAAGATGTCCCACCAGCAAAGAGGTTTATGACCATTTTGCTGTATTGCGGAGCAATACAAAGAAGTTTCAAAATTGGGTTTGTACATAATATAGCCAAAAATATGTTTAAAAAAAAAGGAACAATATTTTATTGGGATTCCCAAAATATAAAAACCCACTGGGAAGAAGCCGCAGGTTCCCGAGGTCCAGTACGTGGACCGATACGTGGAGGTGCCCACTCAGCCGCCTGGACGGAAAAACACACAAAATGCGCGGGTTCCACGGGGACGCGGAGCCGTCCCGGTCAAGGCTGCTTGATTTCAGGGAATCCTTTTTTCGGGTGTGTTTTGAAGCAGGGAAATCGACCATTTTGGGGGTCTACAGAGACAAACCTATGTTTGGACCGTTTTCTAGCAGTGATGCTCGGCTCTTTGGGCGAGGGGCACCTCTGACCTCTCAGGAACCAGGTCATGGTGCCCGAGGCGCGAGCGTCGGTTTGGATGCGTGCCATGGGCTCGCCGGGACTTGAGCCACTCGGATTGCACCGTTGTGACACGCAGGAAGTGCGGCCTTGTGGCTCAAGTGAGTACATCTTTGGTGCAGGTCAGTGGTCAGTAACCCTTTGTGCCCCCCAAATGTGGCTGACCCAATCGCACGCGGTTCATAATTTGGGAGACAGTGACTACGGTGCTGCCTCTTCAACCCTTGCCTTGGCTTTGTCCTTTGGTGCTTGTTGGAGGAGATTCTCGGGGTGTTTATGAAGCGCTTGCTGCAGTCTCGCTTGATACGATACGCTCGTATGTCCTGGCATTTGCTGTTCTCACCTCTATATTTCACACCTTCAGTTTGAGTTAGATTCCACATCACAACAATGTGTTCATGTGTTGCCTGCCCACTGCTGGTTGGGAAGGCCGTCTAATCCTGCAGCCCTGATGTGCTCAAGAGAGGTTGGCGGCATCCGAAAGTTTTTGCAATCTGGTGAAAGCCAAGCCCCAAAGAGCTGCCTATGTTCCCTTACCGATTCAGTCAGCGAAACAAAACATCATATTGATGCCAGCCTCGTGCCACAGCCGCCCAATGGAGGTTAGCAACTGGAGAGGACAGTCGTGGTATGTCCGTGTTTGGGCCTCAGGTCATCCTTCTCGCTTGGCCATTGACATGGCTCAGTCTTCAGACACTGCACATATGGCCATGTTTGTTTCCTTAAAACCCCCCAATCCCACCCCACCCAGCCAAAGCCACTAGAAGCCCAAACACGAACCTTGGTGCGGTTCCTCGGTTCCCTTGGTGAGGCCAACTTGGTGCTTGCTGCGGTTCCCTCCTTCCCTTCCCTACCGGTCCCATCAACTCCGCCAGGTGCGGAAGGTGCAGAAATCCATCGAGGCGTTGGGACTCTGTGGGCGATGAATTCTTAGTTTGTGTGCGAAACTAGTTGGGGACCCCTACCTGTTTGTTGTTTGGGAAACATGTTTTTTTACATGTTTGCTTATTGTAGTGGTTGAAATCCCCACTGAACTGCTGAAGTGTCAATGTTTGCTCCCCTTCCAACGTCAACCAAGCTAAAGGGTGCTCTTGAAAACGTTCCCTAACATTCATTCCCATACTAAAATAGTTCAATGTAGAGAGTGGTTGGCTACCTCCCGCCAATCGGTTGTTAACCCAATTTGTCAATAGCCTGCCCCCATCCCCGAAAGACTAGCAAGTTCATTGGTTTTCGGGATGGTCCCAGCCAAAGCCAATTTGGGCCCATGATTATAGCTTGGTACTGTTTTTTTTATTGGGACCGTGATTGCACCCAATTCTGTTTTGTCATCCTTCAGCTGTCCATACATGTCGCTGCCTTGCGTTTGTCATTGGCTACGAAGCGATCTGTGCCATTGGGATGTATGTGGAACTGAGCAGGCTTTGAGAGTCTGGATTCTGCTGCTCGCTCGGGACCTGTTTTCCTCTCCGCTTCGGGGTGGAATCCTGGGGAGCGGTGTTGCTGTGTTCCGAAGTCGTGGACACAAGCTGCCCCCGCTTTGACCCATGGCATGCCCCAAAAGCCTGACTTGGTGCCCCCACAAGAGGGGCAACAGTAGCTTGCTTCGAGCGGCAAAACTGTTCTCCACGCAAGTGAGATCACTGGTCTTATGTTGGCCTCTGATTCATGAACGTTGCTTAGTTCGTCAAAGGGCAGACCCCAAGGAGATCGGAATGCAGGCCATGAAAGGGCAACCGGAGAAAAGTCAGCCAGGCGTCCATTCCTCAGAAGTCGGCGGGTTTCAGTAGTGGCATTTGCTTGCTCCTTGATCCGAATTTCCCTGCCTGGGGTGGAGTTGGGATACGTGGTTTGCAATTCACCAACAGCGAATGTGAAGCTAACACAAGAAGCCTCATTTGTCTTGTCATGACAGGGCCTGACTCCGATTCGCTGTGAAGTTGATAAGGAGCACCCAATGATGTGCCTTTCCAGGGGGGTGCCAGGTCTCAAATGTCGAAGGATGGGGGCACGTGAGTCACTAGAGTGGGACGCGAGAAACTGGCATTGGATGCTGCTTGAAGCGAAGTCAAAAGGAGACCGCTCATGTAGCTGCTTCTCTTATATGGAAATCCCTGCAGGGCCTGTTCTTTCGACCTCCGTTTGCCTTCTGGGCACAAAGTCCAAAAAGGCGAGATTGAGGTCCGAAACCAGCTCTGGGGTTGGCGAAACAGGGTCCCTGCCAGGTGCCGAAGATCGAGTACGAAGATGTCCTGGCACCTGACTCGATTCACTCACGTTAATGATTCAACAGAAAGACGATCACAATTGTCGGAGCAGTGGTGAAGGTTTTTTTCGTTGTTGTTCCCTTCCCATGTACTGTGAGCCAGCTTTATTGCAGTGATGCGGTGTTATTTTTCTCTTAGCATTGCCATGCACCCTGCTTTCTTGGGGGAGCCAATCCCTTATTTTAACATCCCTAGAGTATTTCTCCAAAACGTACCATTTTGATAGCACTCGGACTGTCGACTGTTTCTGGGCATTGCCGAGCTGGTATGGATTCTGTATTGGACCAGTGATTACCCAATTGTCACACCCACACATGCATAGGGTTTACATGCAGTTCAGCCCCAAGTATTTCAAGTTTTGCGGCACAGTGATTGTTCATTGAACTGACCACTGTGGGACTATCCCCTGACTTTGAAAGCTACCTGGGAAATCTAGAGTTCGCCAGCATGTTTGTTGGACTTATCAGGCAGTGATTGTTGTTGGGCAACTTGTAGCGACATCACAAAGGTTGCTTGATCTGTGACCTCGCGTTCTTTTCTTGGCATTCCCAGATATTTGAGGTACACGTGCCGGTGCAGAAGCAAAGGCATGTGCCTATGCTGCAGGCGGGAGGGATGGGCTTCCCTCTCGCGGGCAGTGACCCCGCGTGGCAGGCCCAATGGCCAGGTGTATTGATTTACAGTAGGCGGGGGGGACAGATATCATGAATGTGGGCAAAACGTCGTGACCTCACAACGGGTTTTGCTTTGCGATCTCACCCATGAGGTTCCCATGAAGATCCCGATTTCGGTGTGCTGAAGTGTTGCAACTTACCCAGATGATTCATTCCACAAACTCTACAGATTGCCTGGTACAAAAAGCAAGCGAAGTTTGCAACAGTGCTTAGTTAGAGTACGCTGGCTTCGGGTCTCCACAACTCATGTTGCATCAGGGCATCTGGAAGTATCTGAAATATCCCTTCTCCGGCGCACAGGAAGTGGATACTGGAAATATGTTCTTCAAACAAGATACGGCATACGACAAGGTGGTGAAAAGGCTTGGGTCATTTGTCAGCTGGGTCGCTAACGGTGAGCTTACAGCGGAGGGAAGGCAAGAGAATGCATTGTCTACCTGGTCTTGACTTCTGTTTGTGATTGGTGGGCTGGTTTGAGAGATACGCATGGTTTTTGGCAGCAGTCGTGATGCTCAGTGTTAAGGCAGTCTTTTGCCGGAGCCATGTGCACGCCAGGAAGGTGTGGGGTGGTCAGCCTTGCTACATCAGAAAGAAGAAAGCAACAACTCAATGGCGTTCCCAGGTATCAGATGTGTGGGTATGGAGTTGGCGTACGACAAGCTGTTGTATTTTTGTTGAAACCGAAAAAGAGAGGGACAGCCCTCCATACCTCCAACTCCCTTGCCTTGAAAAGCCAGGGACTCTTGCTTGCCAGGTGGTGCAGAAGACCGTGGAGGCACGCAGGGAAGGGGTGTCTTTCTTGTCAGTGACAGGCGGTGGGGCATTTTTTAGCACACACCTGAAGCCAAGAACGAAACCCGGATCTCGGACGCACCAAACCTTCGACGTCAATGCTGATATGAAACCCTGGAATCCTAATGCAAAACACACACAGAGAAACACCAATGTCTCAAAAACGCTACCAGCTGAACAGAGCGCAGTGAATTTAGTGGGTTGGAGGCTGGCGTTTTGGGGGAGGCCTAGTGGTTGGTAGGATGTCCCATTCAAACCAGCACTTAGCAACCCGCAAACCAACCCGAAGCACCAGTAGTCGCCTGATTGATGTTATTGCTGATGGCAGGTTTGCTCGAAACAACCCTCACATGGAAGCTGCCCACTCTGAATTCAATGCACCGTACCTTTGAGCTTCTCGCAGCTCCAGTGAACAGGCGAGGATTAATGTAGTTTGCTGGAGCATCTCCATCAGTTGAGTCACGGCATCGACTGCGGTTTGAAAGGAGGACTTGGAGTGCCGTGTTTGCCATTTCGGGGCCTGTACGTGCCTCTCGCGCAAGCATGCAGAAGGGTTGTACACTCGATGATCGATCAGAGATAGAGAGGTGCAATCCCGTGGTGTACAGCTGCTTGAGAGTACCATATTCAAGCCGCAGTGCAAAAGGAAGGCTGCGGACAGACAGTTTGTCCCGTGCGCGGTTGAACCCAATGCATGTCATGTCTATGTGCGATCCGCACTGTTTTGCCTATTCACAACGTCTATCCGAAGACAGGGCCCGCTCAAACAGAACACAAAAGACCAAATGCTTGGACTAGACGATCCCCTGAATTCTTGCGACCCCCATGTAACCTTTACAGCTGTTGTTTTCTTCTTTTTGTTCCTCGTTGTTTTTCGACCTCCATTGTACAGCTTGTGGTTGGAAAAGCGAGGTCAGCAAAATGGGCCAAAGCAAAGGATTCACTTGCAGCCCCGCGCCGAAACCTTCCGCGCGAATCGAATCCGCCAGGTCCCTGAAGTCGTCTACCAGGCGTGCGAGCGACGTGGCCCGGCGTGGGTGTCCCAAAAGTGGCAGAGAACGTGGGGAAAAGCTGGCTGAAAGGCCTGCAAGAATAAGGGACATGGGTGAGCATCTCTTTTTCCGTAGCCGACTCTTGTGTTTTCAAGCAGTAAATTTCGGTTGGCGAGAGGTGCTGCCAATTTCGCTGCGTAATTGCTCTGAAGAGAAGTGTTGGCCCTAGAGACCTGGGAGAAGCTCAACTACCTCTGTCGCATTTGGGGCCTGGCTACACTTGTCAGAAGACGACTGTTTCATCTCTTGGAGCTCAAGTGCCTTCATCTAGTCATCCTTCTTTTGGGATTGTGGTGATATGACCAACAAGGATCCAACTTGGTGGGAGCTCCTGGAGGTGGAGGGAGGGGTGAAGAAAATATGGATTACCCTACACTGTGCCTCAGTCACGGATTTCAAATAGCATGGAAGTAAACGATGTAAAATGCACGTGAGCCGCGCTCAAACCCCCCATAAACAATGTTTGTAGATGGATCTAATACCTGGTTTCATAAGAGATCACGGTGAGAGTGAGGACTATACACACCTTGTATGGTCATGTTGGTAAAGCCAAAGGTCTACGAGTGTTGGGCGCTGCTGAGACTGCGGTTGGGAAATGGGTTTGGTTAACAGTTTCCCTAGTCTATCTTCAAGAATCCAGGGAACGAACCCTAGATTTCCCATGTTCTGCCGGGGAGAGAAGTCAAATTTATTGTGCATCAGCTGTTGAATTTGGAGTGCCTTTTCCAGGACAAAGTGGTGGAGATCCCGGTGCGGAAGATGGTCGTCGTCCCTCAGGCAATCGTCCGACTTGGATCACTGGGATTAAAGGAGGCCTTTACGCGAGAGGGATGGATTGGGCAGGGACTGGGGACACATGTTGTCCTATAGAATAGAGATTTCTGGTCCGGTTTGTATGTATATATATATATATACTACACATCTGGACTGTGGACCACATCGAAAACCGCCA
Organism: Effrenium voratum; assembly: GCA_963377175.1. NCBI lineage: Eukaryota > Dinophyceae > Suessiales > Symbiodiniaceae > Effrenium > Effrenium voratum. The sequence goes on along the minus strand of CAUJNA010002768.1, from coordinate 696,704 downwards.
ACAGGCAGTTTTCTGCGGGTCCCCTCTGCCTGAAAGCTTTCAACTTATTTTAATTGGTGCAGTCTCAAGCACTTTCTAGTTTGCTTCAGGCTCTCGCCTGAGGCAGGAAGTGAAATACTCGAGGTTGCCAGGGTTGGACGTCAGGCAGAATTGCAAGGTTCAAGATGGACTCCCAGGTTCCAGCTATCAGCCATGGGGATATGTTCAGGGGACCGTGCTTCTCAAACACGCAGAGACCAAGTTGACGGAACGATTCTAGGGAGGATGTGCCCAGCGGCTTCAAAGAATTCCAAGGGAGCACTTGGTGACAGGGCTTGAGCTCCAGTATCCCTACACCAGCTGGCGCATGCACCCTACAGTTGCAAGTTGATACAAGGCAGGAAGGTGCATGACGTAATCCTTGCTCCGGTGCTGAGCGCTGTGTGTGAGAAACTTCTTGGCCCTCGGATTTGTTCCCCCAACACGGATTGCTTCTAAACCCGTGGACAACTATAAATGCACCTCTATGCGGAGGCGCGTCGAGGCCTTGTGTTCATTCGATGTGAAATGGAGAAGGGCTTTCTCCGCCAGACCCGAAAGGTTGTGCTGCTGAATACCGTGGAACTGTTCGGATTCTTTTTTTTCCCAAACAGCTGAAAGTGCAGGGGAGCTCTGGAGTCAGGTTCCAGCAAGGTTCCGGAGATTCCGGGTTGGTTTTGCGCACGCCAGGTGCAAGGTTCAAAGGTTCAAGCAAGGTTCCGCAAAATCCAAGCAATGGTTCCAAAGGTTCTGGGTGGTCTGGCGCAGGGCAGGTGTAAGGTTCATTTGGCGCAGGCGGGGTGTACGGTTCAAGGAAGGTTCCGGAGCTTCCGGGTGGTGGGGTGGTCTGCAGCAGGGTTCGAGCAAGGTTCTTCCGGAGGAGTTAGGGTGGACTAGCACAGTGAGGTTCAAGCAAGGTTCAGGGCGGAGGTTTGCGGGTGGTCTGGCGCAGGCCAGAAGGTTCCTGGCGCGCCAGGTGTAAGGTTCAAGGAAGGATCTGAAGGTTCTGGCGCACGCGCGCGTAAGGTTCAAGCAAGATTCTGGAGGCTCCGGTTGGTCTGTCGCAGGTTCAGGAAGGCTCTGGTTCCGGGGTGGTCTGGTGCAGGCCAGGTGTAAGGTTCAAGGAAAGTTCCGGGCGCAGGCCAGGTTTAAAGAACGGTGCGTAAGGCAAGCAAGCGTCTGGTGAAATGTGCTTGCTTTTTTTCCGCATCTAATTGTTGTTGGGGGTATCACCTGATTTATCTCTTCTCCTGTCGTTGTTTGTGGCCCACCTCCAAGTCAAATACTCAGATCACAAGTTCCACGTGTTCAAAGTTTCTGTTCTTTTTCTCCTGTCGTTGTTTGCGGCCCATCTCCGAGTCAATTTCTCAGATCACATAGATACGTTGTTCCGCGAACTCCATGCTTCTTTTGTTTTCTCCCGTCGTTGTTTTGGGCCCACCTCCAAGTCAAATTCTCAGATTGCATAGTTCGGCGTGCTCGATGTTTCTTTTCTGTTCTCCTGTCGTTGTTGTGGGCCCACCTCCACGTCAAATTAGTTCTACGTGTTCAATGCTTCTGTTCTTTTCTCCTGTCGGTGTGGATGGCCGACCTCCAAGTCAAATTCTCAGATCACATAGTTACATAGTTCCATGTGTTCAATGCTTCTTGTCGTTTCTTTTGTCGTTGCTTTAGGCCCACCTCCAAGTAAAATTCTCAGATCACATAGTTCCACGTGTTCAATGTTTCTTTTCTTTTCTCCCCTCCAAGTCAATCTAGCAGATCGCATAGTTTCACGTGGTCAATGCTTCTATTCTTTTCTCCTGTCTAGCTTTGGGCCCACCTTCAAGTCAAACCCTCAGATCACACAGTTTCATAGTTCCACGTGTTCCATGTTTTTCTCTTTTCTCCTGTGGTTGTTTGGGGCCGACCTCCAAGTCAAACTCTCAAATCACATAGCTCCACGTGTGCAATGCTTCTGTTCTTTTCTCGTGTCGCTATTTTAAGCCCCCTCCAAGTCAAGCTCTCAGATCACGCGGTTGTACGTGTTCAATGCTTCCGTTCTTTTCTCCTGTCTTTGCTTTGGTCGCACTTCCAAGTCAATCTCTCAGATCACACGGTTCCACGACGTGTTCAACGCTTCTTTTCTTTTCTACTGTCGATGCTTTCGGCCCATCTCCAAGTCAATTCTAAGATCACATAGTTCCACGTGTTCGATGCTTCTGTTCTTTTCTCCTGTCGTTGTTTTGGCCCCACCTCCAAGTCAAACTCTCAAATCACACAGTCGCATGCTCCTTTTTCCCCAAGAGCTGATAGTTAAGGGATCTCAGCCCAGATACGGTTTGGGGGTAGTCCCGGGCAGCTCTGGAGTCAGGTTCGAGCAAGGTTCCGGGGTTTGGGGGTAGTCCGGGCAGCTTTTGAGTCAGGTTCGAGCAAGGTTCCGGAGGTTCCTGGGTGGTCCGGCGAGACTGAGCTTATGATCGGCCAAGAAATGTTGGATGTGCGCCTTCTGGATCCTTGTTGCATGGAGCTAAAAGTTGGTACCTAACCCCTCTCGGTATCGGCACCCCTTTCGGTGAATTAAGTTAACAATGGGCCAGATCCCTCGGCAGCCATGTGAATCTGCGTCAATCACACTGGGAACACCGTTTGGCCAAAGCCTCTTGTTGCGTGCCCCTCCCTGCAGCATATGTGTAGGTCATCAAGACCCAGAGGAAAGTGGAGGTGGAGAAGATCGAGTTCATCGACGAAGTTGCAGCCTGGCTATCATCAGGATCGAGAGAGGCACCAAATTTCGTGTGTATTTTGCAAATATTGAACCAAGGTTCAATTTGTAGTATTGAAATGAGTGGATGTGCAAGCGCCAGCTGAACACAAACTGGAATTGGTCGGCCTTTGGTTGTTCATCAACCCAATGCGTACAGTTCATGCTGTATATTCATGCACTGATTCTTGGAGTCTGAAGCAAGAGAACAGCTACAAAGGGGCCTCGACGCTGGCCATAATTTATCTTCCTTTCTGAATAGAGAATGCGTTCCTTTCACATGGCTTTCTTGAATCCTGCAGCTTTCCTCGCTCAACAATTAGCCTTAAGAGTGGTTTAGCTTGGCGATTCGCAAGTTGATGTTACTTGTCGCCAACATTTTGCTGGATTGCACTGGTCAACCTGTAAAAAACGGTAGACAACCCTCGCCCCTAAAAGGACAGCGCCAGACTAGAAAGCAAGTGTACATCTCGCTGATAAGCGCACATCGGTAAGTATTCCATTTGCTTGTCGGCTTGTTTGCCAACTTGGCAACCTTTTTGTTTCAGCTTTTGCGTCCGAGTATGCTCATGTCATGTCAAAGTGGCATGCCTCAGATTGCATTTTGAGAAGTTTGAAGGCCCTCTTCAATGTGTTTTCCTTCACAGAGTCGCCTGTACCACGAAAGAGGCACTCATTTGGGAGGGAGGAATGGAGAGGGGTACATTGGTTCCCAGAGGTCCCCTTAGTTTTGTGCGTGGCAAACATCACCTGTCATGTTTGCAGCGGGCATTTAGCTGCACACGGCGCCATTTTTCTGCCTGAATCATGGCGAGCTGCCCTCGGGGGACGAGCTCACCATGAAGGTCCTGTACTTGAAGATCCCTCATTTCAGCCTTTGAACTGGGGATCCCTCGTTTGAGGCTTCGAACAAATGATTGCATAAAACTCGCACCCAAACCCATCCCCACCCCTCCCCACCCCTTCCCACCCCTCCCCACCCCTCCCCACCCCTCCCCACCCCCAGTGGACATGTAACTGCACCCGCGCGTTTTTTTCCTCGATGCCTTTGAGGTGGAGGTGCCGATCGTGCGGCACCGGCCGGTGCCGGTGCTCTCGCACACAACCAGGAAAGTGGACGTGCCCGGGGCTGAGAGAGCTTCGTTTCCCCGACGTGGGGCCTTCTGGGGCACTTCCTGGGCCAGTTTACGCGGGAAGTGAGTTTGGGACGCGTGTTTGTTCTGATTTCTCGTAGTTTACTCCCTGAGGCATGCCTAAATGTAGGTTCGAAAGTGACTCACAAACCCATTCTAGTGAATTATTTAGGACGTTACAAGTTATAGTAGCCAAAAGTGCTGAAGCGCTGTCTACTGCAGCGTTGACAGCAAAGCAGTACGGAAAGCATGGACTGCCAAATGGGAGCGCTGCCATGTCTGGACTGTCGGCTACTTGTCAACCCCCGTTTACATGCCGCTTGTCATAGACCCATGACCCGCAGATTCAGAGTTTCGACCATGGCACATGTGGATGTGCCTCTTTTTGAGGTACCCTTCTTTTGTGGTTGTTTGAATTAGGAGCCAAAAGGGAAAGCACCTTTGGGGTCCATGGAAAAACATCCAGGTGTCTTGGGCTGAGTCCGGACGAGTCCGCGAATCGGAGGCCCCAGGTGCAGCTTGTGGACCGGTTCGTGGATGTGCCCGTGCCAGCAGGGTGCTGAGGGCGAAGAAAAAGGGGGCAGTTCTGTGAAGAGAGTCCCTAAAGTGGGCGGCTCTTCGGGTTGTTTTCTTGAAACCGAAAGGGGGTGCCCTCAAAGACATGGCTGTGGGTCAAAACCAATGGTACCATTTTGGGATAGGTGCACCACCCATTTTAGTCTACTTTAGTGGCAATTGGGATGTTCACTGGAGGTACGGGGTTTTGACCCATGGCCACATGTGTCAAAAGCAGAACGTCTCGTGGCGGCTTTCGGCTTTCTATTTCGGTCTTCCTTTGATAGTTGCCACATGGCCACTTGGTTTTGACAAGTACACACACAGAGACGGACAGACATACAGACAGGCAGACAGGCAGATGCACACAGAGAGAGATGTTGGGGGGGAGGGGTCACAAGAATACAAAAGGGGCATCTCTGGGGTGGGGAGGTTTCTAGGCTGGTTTCAAAGGCGGGTGCTGGGTGCCGAAATCGGTTTGAACAAGACGTTTGGACAATGATTGTTGGCATCCGACTGATTTGAACAAAGGCTTCATGCGGGTTGTCAAATTTGATGGAAGGGTTGCCCAGCTTGCTACTGAGAGGAGTTTGTGCCGGATTAGTTCGGGTGCCATGCCCATTTCCCGATTCCCGCTGGACCCCTGTGCCTTTCTTGCAATTTCTTCTTCCAGCGCTGGCTGGAAACTCCAATTGTGTGAGATGCTTCATGTTCTTTCTGATGTTTCTGGCTGTGCCAAACACAGAAAACCTGGATGTAACTCCAATCCTCATTTCGAATCATGTGTGCCTGCATTGGCACAAACACCGTTGGCAATCATACGGTTGATTCCCAATAGTGCAAGTAGTCCGCCCGGAATACTTAGGTGGATATTACCGGCCACACACACATAGACACACCTGCAAATAATGCTCTTCAAAGGGTCCCCTGTTAAATTGTTAAACCTCACACGCAGGGTTTCTTTCCAAATGGGGAAGTGGCACGCAATGGATCGGGGGAGGATGCTCCGGGAAGCCTCACGATGCCTGAGGTGCACCGGCCCGTGCAACAGCTCCACAAGGTGCAGAAGAAGGCGGCTGAAAATCGGGGCGCCACCGATTTTCTCAGGGTTGAAGCAGGGTTGATGGAGATCATCAACAGCACTGCGAGACACCTGCGCACCTCGGGAGACCTTGAGTCAAACTCTGGGAGCGTGGTCGCACGGTACCGCAGGATTCGTTAGGAAGCTTGAGCCACAGGACGTGCTGCCTTCCTGCCTTCATGCTTGCCTTCCTGCCTGTCTGCCCCAAGTGCTATCAGATACCGACCGGTGTCCACTTCTGGAATGCCGTAGAACCCCACCACCCCTTTCAAGTCTCTTCACTTAGCGAAGAATTCAAACAAATCCTGCAAGTGGCACCACCGAAGCGGGCAATCCCGACAGCCCGGCTTCTGCCTGCGCGCCTGCCTGCTTGCCAAGTGAATGCCCGTTCCCCTTGTCGAATGTGTGCTTAGGCAAAGGAGCCCAGCCAAATACGACGGTTGGGTCACAATGCCGTACTCTGCCTCACAGTGTCAGTTTAAGTTCGACGGCAAGCCGGCCCGCAAATATATGCCAAAAGAGACATATAAAGCTGTGTTCACGAGTTCCTGGAAAAAGTATTGATATGCATGTGGCGGTGAACATCAACCTCTGCATGCGAGTTTGCAATAGTCGTCGGATGGGTGCCTCCCATGAGGTTGAACCAGTTGCTTCCGTGTCCGAACTAAAGCGCTTGACGGTTGATTATATTTTCAAGGTTGATATATGTGTCAAAGGGGCCCCCCAAAAGGTAGGTTCCCTTCAGGTGCCCTTGTAAGACTGGCGCAGGACAGGTCGTCGGGCACCCGAAAAGTGCTTCTAAGTTTCTCAGCCTGGAGCCTTGTCAAGCTCGTGAAGTAGTAGGGGTGCTTTCCAAAATGACATAAAACGAGAAGGGTTCTCTCTAAAGGGGCCAGCCCAAACCGGAGCTTGGTTTATTCACCTGAGTTTTCATTTGCCGAACACGGCCAGGTGGAAGTGCCGCAGGTGGTGACGGTCAGGAGACCGGCCGTTTGGTTGAGACATGCGAAAATGGGGACGAGGCGTGCATGTCACCATCAAACAGATGGCCAACCCACCTGTATTTGGATGTGTTAGTTTTGGCACAAGCCCAATCATGCCATTCCTGGTGAGCAACTCTGAAGTTTCAGGCATCAAATGATGTCAGGGCAAACCATTGAGCAATACAGCATCAGGCCTCCCATCAATTCTACTGTAGTTTGCAAAGGGGCATGTTAGGATTCAACATGCTGCTGGCTGTGGCAATCCACCCATCAGTGAGCCTCTGTGTAGTTTGCTTGCCTTGGGAAATCCACACCGAGAGAAATGTGAGAGCGCCCCGTTCGCCCGACGAAAGATGTTGGTCACTGTGTAAGGATTCTAAGTGCAGGCAAACGACCCATCTAGGAAATGACAGTAGGATACGCTAAGGTTTGAGTCTCGAGAGTTCGATTTGTTTGTCCCCTTGATTGGTTGACATGGATGTCATGACGAGGATATGTGCGCTTGTGTGAATTCTCCGGCCAACGTGCGCAGGCCTTGTTTTTTGCTCTAGGTTGCACCATTGATCAGGTTACCCTTATTTGGTGGTTTGGTTTGGTGGTTTGGGATTTGAACCCCTGGTTCTTGTAGGGGTAAATGGAAAACCCTCCTTAACCACCAAACCACATATCCAAATCACCAATTAGGGGGAAGCTGAATTGAGCGACCATTCGGGTCTAAGCTGGAAGCAGTCAGATGTGCTTTTCCATGATGTTCCGAAAGATAGATTCTCCCAAGCCTGGTGAACCCTTGTTCAGAACTCTGTGGCAGCTCAGACAAAGCATGAAAAGTGCTGCACAACTTGGAGATTGCCGCCACAAACCTCATGGGCTTGTGAGACCCCGCAACCCACGCAACCACCCAACCAACCAAGCCGTTTTACAGCGGCACAGAGCAGGCGTGTCTAAAACCGGGCCACGCGTTTGTACGAAGGGCTCCGCAATTCTTTAGTCTGGTGAAGCAGACACGGCGAGCACGCCTGCAAAGCCTGCTTCACAACAGAAGAGTTTGGGAAGAGGCCGCTAGCTTTTTGCGCGACACGTGCGGGAGCTGGTATGGGGGCGTCTTACTTTTGCACTCCAAAGCAAGAATCGGAGGTGTGTGTGCACAAGTCCCAAAAGCATTGCGAAGGGTTCTTCAGGAAAGATATGGCTGCGCGAATCAAGTTGTACAGGCAAGCTGCACGAGGAAGTTGCTCCAGTGCTTGAGCACAAGCAAGCTACAGCAGAGGTTGCTAGAGCAAATCCCACGAGGAAGATTGTGCAAGTCAAGTTGCACGGGCAAGATGCACAAGGAAGTTGCGCCAGTAAATGACACAAGCAAGTTGCATGAGAAATTGCTTGAGCAACTTACACAAGCAAGTTACATAGGTTGCTAGAGCAAGTTGCGCGAGGAGATTGCGCAAGTCAATTTGCACAAGGAGGTTGCGAGCAAGCTACACGAGAGATTGCTCGAGCAAGTTTCACAAGCAAGCTACATCAGAGGTTTGCAAAGCAAGTTGCACGAGCAAGTCGCATAAGAGATTGCTTGAGGAGACGTTTTGCGGCATTTGGCAGAGAAGTAATCTGGTGAATTCGCGCGTGAAAGAAGGAAAGGAACGCTCGACAAGGGAATCACTCTTCGAAGGACGCAGGCCTGCACCAACTTGTCGGATCGGGAAGTTGACCCTTTTTCGTGGATCAGCGTGGCTGAGGCTCAAAAAACCCCAGTGCCTGCTACTTCTGCGGCCCCCGCACGACCCTCTGCGTTTGCCTCTTGTTAACCTCCCCGCGCGACCCTCTGGGAGGATTGGCTTGGTCGACATGTAAGATCTGAGCGCATTTTCCACTTTTTAACAATCCGCGCAACCCTCGGCGGGATTTGGAGTGGTCGACGGGAACAAGCTGGGGAGTTGTCCTACTTTTCGCGGTGCGCGCGCGGCCCTCTGCGCTGATCGGCGTGGTCGGTTTAAAGACTGAGGGTTGTTCTTACCTTTTTTCCCTTTCCGCACGACCCTCTGCGGAGATCGGCGTGGTCACTGTCAACCTGGAAACCCATATGTGACGTTTTTTTCTGTCCATACGGCTTGGGCCACAAAAAAATGACCATACGGTTATTTGCGGCTTTTTGTCAACAATTTGTTGAAAAAATACGGGTTGCATACGGCCAAATACGGCCACCGGCCAGCAAAAAATGGCCATACGGGAAAAATGATCCAAATACGGGTTCCGTCCAAAAAAAAACGGCCATACGGCTTTCCAGGAAGAAAATGAGGATGAGGAGAAGCGCTATCTTTCGAGGTGTGCGCACCCTTCTGTAGAGATTGGTGTGGTGAGGGGGAATGCTACGTACCTTGTCAGGAACCGCCCTCGAAAGCTTGTTTCGTGGTTTGCGCTACCGCGGGTACCGCTCTTTGAGGCTTCAGACCCGAATCTCGCCTGGTCTGGCCAACTAGTGCGCGGAGTTAGAGATGTAAGGTGACGCTTCCGGATCGACCAATGGATGATGCTGCGATCGAGTGGGCTTGGCCCACTGGAAGTGTGTCGTCCGGCTTGAAAAGCCCAAGCTCAAGGCGTGAAAGTAGCATGCGACGCACTAGCGCAGCTGTGGCTCGAAGAAAGCAAGTACAGATGCGGTGCGCGAACTACACTTTCGAAGCTCGGGCTTGAGCATCGCAAATGTTCAGCGCGAAAGTAGCACGCGAAGTACTGCAATGGATTTGTCCGATAAAGTCGCCACAAGAGAACACGCAGAGCAAGCAGCGCGCGGCCTAAGACTAGCGTGCTCCAAGGCCGGCAGCAACCGCGGAGCCCTGCAAAATGCTTCACAAGTTGGATTTGTCCAGGTCACTAAGCGGAAGTGCCTGGTTTGGATGACCTCCCATGGCCATAATCAGCACCTTTGTTCTTCGGAATTAGGTCTTTGCCGGCAATCGTTGTCCGATCTTGCTCTGGTTTGACAGGGAAGCCAAAAGGAAGTCACCATCGTGAAAGAGGGGACTCTATTTTTCTGAAAGACACACTGGCAAAGCCCAACGAAGATAGATTTGATTTGGCTGTGCTCGGCAAGGATCCATGATACTGACGAGTCCCTTTGAACTGTGCACGGGGGTAGAGGCTGACGAGCTTCGCCAAATATGGGCTTGGGGTTCCCCATTTCGAGGCCGACCCATTTTGACGCTCAGATGGCCGCTTCTGACGGGTTTCGTGGTCTGCACCAGGAAGGAAATCGACGTGCCAGTGGTGAAGCACGTGGAAGTTGGCGAGGTGCAAGTGGTGGAGAAGCACGTGGAGGAGCGCGGGCGCAACGACGGGGGAACGAAAAAGTCAAGGGCCAGCAGGGCTTGTAGTGAAGATTCGGAGGGGTTCTCGAAATCACTTTGGGGGTGATACCCCTCAAAGCCACAATGTAGAGACCGTATGTGAGTAAACAAGGTTCATGGATTGGCCGTAGACACCTTTTTTGCTTGTGCTGGTCAGGGCGCGACAACCAGGTTCAGGTGATACGGGCGGAAACGAAAGACAAGCCTCCCACGCTGCCTTGAGAATCTCAATCCCCAAATACGAAACACGAATCCGACTTGTATTCAGTTTGGGGCCCGTTTAGATTCCGGAGCCCGCCTTTGTACACGTTGGTCCCCGTCGCCAACGCTTTCGCCAGTCGCTTTCATGTTTGCCTGGAGCGCCAAGGACATCTAGTTTGTCCCAAAAGCATTGCAAAGGGTTCTTCCGTGTGGTGCCCTTGGCCCAAATTGCGCAGAGAACTGGGAGAACTTAGGGAACTTGCTCAGAGAGCTTGTTCAGATAATTTACTCAGAGAAACTTGCTCAAGACACTTGCTCAGCGAAGCTTGCTTAGAGAACTTGCTCAACCATTTTCTTCAAACAATCTTGCTCAGAGGAACTTGCTCGGACACACTTGCTCAGAGAAACTTGCTCGCAAAACGTGCGCAGAGAAACTTGCTAAAAGAAACACTTGCGGAGAAACTTGCGCAGACAACTTGCTCATAGAACTTGCACAAAGACACTTGCGCGGAGTAGCTTGCTGAGAAAAACGAGCTATGATAGCTTCGCAGAGGAGCTTGCTCGGACAACTTGCTTAGGGAACTTCGCGCAGGGCCACTTGCGTAGAGAACCGCAGAGCCACTTGCATAGAGAACTTGCTCAGCGAACAGAATCAGATTAAGCTCTTGCGTTGCGCTCTGAGGGCATGTTCCTGCGTAAAACTCGGTCAACCATGTTTGCAGGCCACCTTGCGGACTGACACCCCGCAATGTTTGGATCCCTTTGCCTGGGAGTCCATTGTGCATGAAAACTGTTCCCACGACCAGGTCATGTTGACCCTGGGTCAATCAGCCCCACCAATAAGGGGCTGAAATCCCGTGGGACGGGGCCAACCGTAGGAGCGAATGGTGACCCCTGATGGATAAGAAACACACTGGATGTGTTTGTGTAACTTCACATGGCGTATTAAGCCAGCCCTTACAGCGACTATCCGAGAGGAGCGCAGAATCCTGCGAAGAGAATTACAGCTTCTCTGGCTTGAATGAGCAGCGGCAATTAGCAACATGTTGCAACAACCCCTAAAAGAGGACCTCACTGAGTGATGCAGAACTTCAGAACTCAGTTACAATCATTCATCAGCAAAGTGTACGTGCAACGTGCTCAAGATATCAAGCCTCAACATCAACAAACAAGCGCGCTACCGCAGTCCTTGGGTCTCTTTGCGTTTTGTGGGGGGCATCGTGTGTTTTTTTTTAGGGACGCCCTGATCATTTGCAAGGGTCCAAATCTTAGGGCACAACGTCATGGGTCTTCGAACCCTCCCCAACTGTCACGTTGTGACGGAAGTTCTTGAGCGGAAGCCGGAGATCGATATCAGTGATTCGCTGGCAAAGCCCGCAGCTGCAGGTGTTTGGAGGATGAAAAGCTCACCTTCCAAGAAGCAGTGGGTCCTTCAACAAATCTAGCAAGGAAACACAAATTTGCTGTTTCTTCTAGTTTGCTTGGCCCTCGAAACAGAAGATATTCAAGGTGAACAAAGTTTGAACTGGAACTCTTGTCCACGTAGGAGTTCAATTAGAACCTAGCTAGAATTTAAGTATGATTTAGTAAGGAAAGACAAGATGGCTGTTTCTTCTAACCAACACTAGGTTTATTTGAGTTGTTGTTTGATTTAATGTGAAATAGGAGTTCCTTTCCAAGTAGGATTGGAATTGGAATTCAAGTAGGAATTTAAATTGAACCAATCAAATGAGGAAGGCAAGTTAGTTGTTTCTTCTATTAAATTAGTCAGAGGCCTTATTTTGAAGTTGATGTTAAATGCATAGGCTTTTTCAAGGTGGACTTGAGTTATAGTTTAGTTACGTAGAACTTGAATAGACTCTAGCCGCTATGTTGTGTTATGCTTGCACCAGCAAGCCGACTGCCGCCTTTCTTCCAATCGTGCAAGCTTGGATTCATGACATGAGAAATCAATGGCTGCGCTGCTCATGAGGGAAGTGCAATTGCACAGGTCACGCACAACAAGAAAAGCAGAAGGCCCACCAAAGAAAGAAGAAGAAGAAGCGCAAGAAACACCTCGAGCCATCCAGCAAAACCAAAACAACTCGAGAACACCAACCAAGCAAAACAATGCTCAAGAAAACCGCCAAAACCGAATAATAAACAGCATTTCAATATGAGCTCTTGTCCATGTTGTTTTTAGGTGTGCCGAATGTTTTCTCAAGGTGTTTTTCCTTGTTGTCCCAAGTGTTGTTTGCCGCTCATTGTTTTTTTGGTGTGTTCTCGTTGTTTTTGCTTTTGCTATTCTATTTTGGAGTTGCCTGGGTTTGTCAAGATGTTTCCCCTGCATTGGTTGCAATTTGGCAACTAGCCAGCTTGACCCAATGGGAAGACTGGAAGCCTCAAACAAGGCTCAAAAAGCGCACTGCCAGGGTCCAGTGCTCTGGACAAAACCGTGTGTTTGTGTTCTTTGTTCGTATTCGGCAACCTTGCGCCATGAAAGTAGATGTTCGCTTGCCCAGTGGACATGGTTGCTCTTTCGAAGTCTCTCGGGAGAGGCCCATCAGCGAGCTGAAGGCTGTAGCGCAGCAGCATTTCCAGCGCCGCTTGAAGCTTACTGCAAAAGGCCGGCAGCTTGATTTGAAGGCCACGCTGAGTGAGGCTGCGCTGCGAGATGGGGACGTGGTGACTGCAGTTGTGCAGCTTGGCGAACTGGCTGCCACTAGCCAGGCGTTTTCCTGGCATGACCACGGGGGCGAGTTTGTAACTTGGGGTGATCGACAATTTGGCGGAAACAACAGCCAGGTGCAAGAGCATCTGAGGAACGTCCAGCACATCCAAGCAACTTCCAGCGCTTTTGCTGCCATTCTTGAATCTGGGGCTGTTGTGACCTGGGGTCGGGCACACTCTGGCGGAGACAGCAGCCCGGTGCAAGAGAAACTGAGGAACGTCCAGCGCATCCAAGCAACTGACAGTGCTTTTGCTGCCATTCTTGAATCTGGGGCTGTTGTGACCTGGGGTCATCCACTATTTGGCGGAAACAGCAGCCGGGTGCAAGAGCAGCTCAGGAACGTCCAGCACATCCAAGCAAGCAGCGAGGGTGCTTTTGCTGCCGTTCTGGAATCTGGGGCTGTTGTGACATGGGGTAATCCAGCATACGGCGGAGACAGCAGCCAGGTACAAGAGCAGCTGAGGAACGTCCAACACATACAAGCAACTGCCCGTGCTTTTGCTGCTATTCTTGAATCTGGGGCTGTTGTGACCTGGGGTGATCCAGAATTTGGCGGAGACAGCAGCCTGGTGCAAGAGCAGCTAAGAAACGTCCGGCACATACAAGCAACTGCCGGTGCTTTTGCTGCCATTCTTGAATCTGGGGCTGTTGTGACCTGGGGTTATCCAGAATTTGGTGGCGACAGCCGCAAGGTGCAAGAGCTGCTGAGGAAAGTCCGGCACATACAGGCAACTGTCGGTGGTGCTTTGCTTGTCGGCGGTGCTTTTGCTGCCGTTCTGGAATCTGGGGCTGTTGTGACCTGGGGTGATTTACAATATGGCGGAGACAGCAGCCAGGTGCAAGAGCAGCTGAGGAATGTTCAGATCATCCAAGCAACTTCCAGTGCTTTTGCTGCCGTTCTCAAATCTGGGGCTGTTGTGACCTGGGGTTATCCAGAATTTGGTGGCGACAGCAGCAAGGTGCAAGAGCAACTGAGGAACGTCCAGCACGTCCAAGCAGCTGCCGGTGCTTTTGCTGCCATTCTTGAATCTGGGGCTGTTGCGACCTGGGGTTGGGCAGTCTCTGGCGGAGACAGCAGCCAGGTGCAAGAGCAGCTAAGGAATGTTCAGCACATACAGTCAACTGACCGTGCTTTTGCTGCCATTCTGAAATCTGGAGCTGTTGTAACCTGGGGTCACCAACACTTTGGCGGAGACGGCAGCCAGCAACTGTCGGATCTGGGGCTGTTGTGACCTGGGGCCCTCAAGCCAGGCGCAAGAGCAGCTGAGCCGTCATGTTGGGCTGTTGCAACATGGGGCCGTGCACGTTTGGAGCGCTAAAAGACATGCTAGAAGGGAGCAACCGGGTTGGAATCTCTCCCGGTTTTCCCAGGGTATGCGTCAAACCATCCCCTATCAGTCAACAGCATGTGTCAAAATAGGGAGACCCCCCCCACCTTTCAAAGGGTACCTTTAGACATATCGCACAGGCAGCAGATCTCCCCGCAGGTTCCCCAAGTCCAGATCGTGGAGAAGGTCGTGGAGCCGGGGCGCCAGGGCAAGGGGTGAGTGCAGTTGTCCAATTCTGACGAACTGGGTGTGGCTCAAGATGAAGGAGCTAGGGTCCCCTAGGGTTACGCAGGTGTTAGTCCTTGTTTCCATTTGCCAAGGTGCCAGTTTGGTACATTTGAGCCACAGCCAACTGGGAGAACAACAGCAAGCCCCTGAAGTGCAGCTTGCCTCTATGCCAAACTCGCAAACAACTTGAGGACCCGTCCAACGAATGCGGTGGACACGTGAGCAGTGCTTGGATGAGCCACCTCGAAAGTGATTAACGTCAATGGCTTGGATTCGTCAATCAGTTGGGTAGGAGAAGTCCTACAAGCTTCGCTGTTGTGTGGTTGTTGCCTTTAGCGTTGTGGCTGTTCTGTCCATGACAGCAAGGAACCATTGTGTGCGAAGCCAACCACGCCAAGGGTACACGGCATTGGGCCTTGAGAGAAGAGAGCTAAACCCTAACAGGAAATATAGGATCTCTTTATCGGAATGTGTCAAAACAGGGGACCCTCCAACAACTAGTGGTTTCACCCCCATTTGAGTGTCAATACCTTTCACGTTCATCATATCTCACTCAAGGGTGCCGGTTGCAACTCTTGGAGATGCCACCAGCGCTTTCAACGGCCTCAAGATCTGATTGGCCAGCTTGAGGTCACCGTTGGCGAACCGGTTGAGTGATTCACAACCCCGGTCAACCGAAAAACGCTACACCTGGCACAGCAAAACACCATATATGGTGGTTTGAATTTTTATTGGGGGGCCATTTGCTGGACAAGATCTAGGTGAGGATTCATGTCCACCAACCGCTTAGGTGGTTTTCATCTCAACTAAAATCCCCTGTGAATTGTACACCCAGTACCTCACATGCCAGTTTCGAGAACGGTCGGATGGTTGATTACAGACGAGGGCAGCACCCCTCTAAACTCTGCGCCAGTTGTTTGGGCTTGTGGCTTTCGGGTGCCTTTGTTAGGTCGGATCTGCAGTGCAGGGAATGAGGGAACCTCCTGACGTTGGACAGGGGTATGCTAGGATGTTTGGGAAAGGAAAGCTTTGAACAGAAAGATATATACATTTATACCATTTGGATGAAATCAAGCAATGTTTGGGCGGGTTTGAGGTTGCCCTGCGTGCTAAGTTTGCTCAGTGGTATTGTTGGGTCCAAGAGGTCTACGTGCAGCGAGTCTCAAAAAAAAAGACGCCCTGGTTGCTTAGGTACAAATCAACCAACGATGCCCCTAATTCGAACTAGATGGGCAGCTTGGAATCGGTCGCGGTTTCAAAATGTGCGGATAGTGAAGGAAATTAGCATCAACAAAGAGCTGACTATGGGAAGTGCTCTCTTTTTGGAGCACAGCTGGGGGAAATCATGATCGAAAGAGTTTTTGCAATTGTGGTTAGCAGGGATGGTCATCACTCCTTGAGGTATGGTTTTCGGGATCATCAGGACCGTTGCTAAGGAAACCATGACTATACATCCCGATCTACAAGAATAGCTTGGCAATCAACACGCCCTCATTTGAGGTCCCTCATCCTCATGTCCATGCTAAACTCTGGACGCACACATATTCACGGGCAGTTTGGTTCTAACAATCTGGGCAGAGGTCCGGGATGCAAAATCATCGTTCGCTCCAAAGTGACAGAAGCCACGGAGGTTTACTGTATGCAAACCATGTCTCAAGCATGCGAACGGAACACTGCATGTCCCATATGCTCAAGAATACATGACCACATCCCGAACAGGCTCCAGCTAATTCCATGCCCCATACAGTGGCCCAGCAGGCTATGATGTTGTGGATGGGGATGTGGAGCAAATCGGTTGAAAACCCACACTGGCTGCAGGAAAGAACGAAATCGTTTCAATCGAGCATTCCGTCGTGCAGGGCCGAAAGCCAAGCACTTGCAGTCGCACAAAAGTAAACCCTGATGCTGCGATGCCACATGGATAACTCCGGGTGTGCCGGCACCAGGTTGAAACACAGCACAATGTGGGGGCTTTCCAAACTGAGGACGCCCCCTTTTCACGACTTTAAATCAGACCATTCAGACCTTTCGGGGTTCCCTATCTTGAGCAACAAAACAGACCAACCGGCAGTGGGATGAACAGAACCGAGCCTGAGGAACTCCTGCTAACCCCCGCACCCCCACTGAGGTAATCCTTGTTGCCTAGTATGTTCAAGAACTCAAGCGAACCCTGACAACCTACGCGCTGCTTAGGATTTGCGTCGGCAGATTTGCGATTTTGCTTTACTTGGATGCTCCGGAAGCTTGCTAAGTGGTTGGAGCTTGGAAAGCCCAGTTTAGGGTTTCTGGCAGGGGAGCTACCACTTAGCCAACTCTTGGCCCCTCTAAGCAATATAAATGACTAATAGTCTACTCCTATAATCATCACCAAGTGTGTTACGCACCCCAGTCCAATTTAGGTCTAGAAAAGGAAAAGGTGCAGAGGTAGGCAGATGTTTGTGACCCAATTCGAGACTGGAAATGGAGGCAGGCGGGTGCCCGGCACGCATCGCCCAGGGTGCCGCAGGTGGAGTCTCTGCACGGGCGAGAGCTGCACGCGCACCCGGCGTGTGGCGGAAAGTCGTAGGGCTCGCTGGGCGTTGGAAAGTCCACCGACCTCCTGTGGAGGGAGGGAAGGTGGGAGGGAGGGAGGGAGGGAGGGAGGGAGGGAGGAGATAGGAGTAAAGGGACAATAGAGACAATAGAGATGATAGGGATAATAGGGATGATAGGGGAGAGGAGGGAGGGAGCGAGGGAGAGCAACAGAGTCGATGACAGACTCGATAGACTTGCCGAAAACGGTCCCACCTATGAAGGCTTGGGGCCAAAGACGGTTAAAGTCCTGTTGAATTGAGAGGGGCTCCAATTTGGAATTTGTGGATATTGGAAGACCGACCTTTTCTTCGCGATGGTGTGACCTACGGGGAGACTGGGTGGGATACTCCAGCCTTGGCCAGCCACGAATATCGGCCCTTAGGCAAATGCATTTGATGGCAGTTGCCCTTGGCTTTGGCCGTGCGAGGCCTTATGAGAGCTCCAGCCAGAGTGCAAACAAAGCTAATGAGCGGCTCCCATGATAGAGTCAAGAGCTTATGTTCCCTGCTATTCTTTGTTTGAGGGGATGCCACAACGCATGTGTTGCATGCCAGTGTAAATGAATATTGGCTGTGCCCAGGGCACGACTCCAAACACCTGCGCCATTGCGACCGACGCTGAATATCGCAGGCATACGAGGAATCCACTGACCACAGACAGCTACACGGCCAGATTGAAGGCTTGAAAAATCGAGAAAGCTCAAAGGTTTAAGGATTGAATCCCCCAAAGCTCTGATATTGTACTTGCAAATGGGTCTGGTTGGGCCCTGTCCGCCAGGAGTACATTCCGATGCCGGCAGAGAGACGGCAGGCCAAGGGGGGAGACTGCCATTCTCAGGGGCAGTTTGACTGATTTGTCAGGATGCTTGATTCCGACTGAAGACGCCAAGGGTTCCCCTTTTTCAGTGGTCACCTAACAGACTGAGTACTTAGTGGAGATTGCACCTTTGTTTGGGGACCTTGACCTTTGGCAAATGACGTTTGGCAGGACTCCCCCCCTCCCAAGATACCCACACGTGGGATGAGATTTGGGGTTGGAACTCAACTGTATGAGGGGTCAACAGACCTCAAATGTGGCTCATTGCTGGTTGACGTTAGACAAAGCGTTGGAACAAGCGCATTCCACTCCTCGTGGTACCGTTACCATTAGTTTCAAAGAGCCCAATCACTGGCCCAGCATGGCCAGCATTGATCTTCCTTGTGCTGCCCGGTTGAAATGGCCTCAACCGCTTCAAGTCCTGAGGCATTGGTTGCCTGAATGAGAGGTCGCTGAAGGAAGCGTCCCACCAGCTTTTTCCGTTCGGAGCCTGGCGCCACGAGCCGTACTCATGGCGGGCTTTTTCGTCAGAGCACAAGCCCTGCAGCCCTATGTTTGAGAGTTCGCGTGAAACTTCGTCCATGGAAGAAAAATGCAACCCATGGAGGTTCCTGGGATTTCTTATTTGGATTGGTCATAATTTGCAAGACGGTTGGAGGTCAAACCACTGAAGCGTTGGGTCAAAAGGCACCAAAGCAAATGAATGCGCAGTACAAAACCCTTGATTCCTGGGTAGCCGCATGTGTTCCACTGCCCAGGCGCCCCGGGAATATGCCACAGTGGAGGAGGCGGAATGAAATTTGATCTGGCTGAACCATGGAACAATTGGAGAAGAGGAATTGACACGAACTTGAGGGAATGTTTGAGTCATTGTTCCTTTCCTTTTTTGTGTGTGCGGGGGGGGGGCAACATTGTAGAAGTTTCACGTGTTGGGCTTCGAAAAGGCTCCCAGCTGCAGGTGTGAAGGAGACCTTCTCGAAACAAAAGTAGGACTCTGGTAGCCATCCAGGAAATCTCCGCTATTGCTTCCGCGGGCATGCGGTGCAGAGCATTCATCCTACCTATTGAGAAAGCTCAGGGGAGTCATCAAGGCATGATACAAGTGTCGGTCGATGCATGGACTTAGAGTTGGCTTGGATTCTGCTACCGCGTTGAGTGTGTCGGAGATGCTGGGTGTTTCATTTTTGTAAACTGAGAACCCTACACCAAAAGAGAACTGACCAAACAAGACAAGTGAAGCCGCCGAAACCGGCTGTAAGGTTTGGCCCCTCCATGGCTGTGGAAGACATCTGCCGCTGTTTAGCCGCTAAGTTGTTTTGACGAGTTTACTCTTCCAGGTGGGTGCAGTTGAGCCATGAAGCAGGTACTCGGGGCTTAGACCATCAATAGACCATTCGTAGCGCCTACATCTGAGGTTGTTTTCTCGCAAGAAACTCTTCATTCCGGAATCCTTGAACAAAAAGGATGGCCCCTTGACTTCACTTCTTGGCAGGGCTCCAAGCTTTGACCAAAAGCCTTTACACAGATCCGGCTGATTTTTGCTTTGTTTCCAGTCAGTCCTTGCACCATCTTCAACCCTTTAAGGATGCACCGGAAGCATGGTCACCCATTGGATTTCAAGTGGGCGAGGCTGAGCCCCTTTGTGCAGCGAGGGTCAATCCGGTACGGCAAATGTATCATTATTGGTGGTGCAAAAAGAAAAAAAGATGCAAAAACAGAGCTGAGGTTCTCAGTTTTTATTTCTGAGAGCTTCTCCCGTCCTGAAAGTCCGGAAAGTTCATGTCTTGAGGAGCCCACCGTCTTTGCTTTTCGGCTTGAAGGGTACCACTACATGGATTTCCCTTCCTCCTTAGGCCGCCAAAATCAAAGCCTGGGTGCGGGTCACTAACGAAACAAGAGCTGCAAATAGCGTCAACCATTTTAATCCCGAAGGCAAAACGAAGTGCGAGGTCAGCCACACGAGCAGGTCCTTCAGAGCAAGCCCTCCTTTGGTGAGGCCATTCAGATCACAGCACCTTACCTTGAGTGGCTTCCACGAAGCCGAGTCACTTTGTCATTTGGGGAATCTTTGTTTTCCAGTCGTCATTTTGCGTAAAGTGTCTCATGTGGGTGTGGCTCAAAATGAAACAGGGGTTAGGTGTTGGTCCATGTTTCCACTTACCAGGGTTCAATTTGGTACCGGTTTCTTGAGCCACAGCCATGTGGACGTGGTCCATTGTTTGAGTCGCAAGGCAGGCGCCACGGCTTTCAGACTCGCAGGTCGGTGAAGACCTTCCCTTGGAGCTGGCGCCCCCCATTTACGAGCAGAGGGAGGGCATCCTCCACGCGCCTCGACTGCAAATGGCAGGACATGGGGGACTCCCTAAGCCTCTAAAATGATAGCCTTTCAAAACGACACCCATATCATGATGTGATATGCCTACTCAGCCCTGTGTTTCACCATTGTAACATACCGGGTAGGCTGAGCTTGAGTTTGCGTTGTTGGTTGCTTCTTAAACCCCTGCACTGTAAGTGGGCACCTGCATTGAGTTCAGGCCTCGGGCCCGGATGCGTGGGACCCGGCTGGGGCTTGTCCATCCAAATCGGGTGTGTGAACATCACAAAGTGTTTGGTGTCAAGTCTTCGTGAAGTTTGGTGAAGGCTCTCAGTGTTCTTTGCCAGAGCTGTCTTGGTGCACACACCCTTCGGGCAACATGTCGCCGAGCTCCATCCGGAAGCATGGATAGCAGGTCATTATCTTTTGTTGCTACACGTTTTGAAAACAACTGACTCAGCTTACATGCTTCAACTGGAACGCTCAGGGTGCAAGAGTAGGGAGCAGCTGTTGAGACTGTAGGTGAGCTTGATAGCTTAAGACCGATGTGAGAACGATGTGCGCTTGGCACTTTGCGCAGTTGCTGGTCTTCTGTGTTTTAGGTCATGCAGCCTTTGCCGTCCGCTTGGCCCTCTCAAATGGACACATGTGTATTTGCGAGTGTTTTTTGTGTGTTTTGCACAAGCCGAGACTTTGTGGGATAGCATGTTTTTCGCTTTGCCAGAGCTGGCTTGGTGCACACACCCTTAGGGCAACATGTCGCCGAGCTCCATCCGGAAGCATGGATGGCAGGTCATTCTCTTTTGTTGCTACACATCTTGAAAACAACTGACTCAGCTTACATGCTTCAACTGGAAAGCTCAGGGTGCAAGAGTAGGGAGCAGCTGTTGAGACTGTAGGTGAGCTTGATAGCTTAAGACCGATGTGAGAACGATGTGCGCTTGGCACTTTGCGCAGTTGCTGGCCTTCTGTGTTTTAGCCCATGCAGCCTGTGCCGTCCGCTTAGCCCTCTGAAATGGTGGACACATGTGTATTTGCGAGTGTTTTTTGTGTGTTTTGCACAAGCCGAGACTTTGTGGGATAGCATGTTTTTCGCTTTGCCAGAGCTGGCTTGGTGCACACACCCTTCGGGCAACATGTCGCCGAGCTCTATCTTGAAGCATGGATGGCAGGTCATTCTCTTTTGTTGCTACACATCTTGAAAACAACTGACTCAGCTTACATGCTTCAACTGGAACGCGCAGGGTGCAAGAGTAGAGAGCAGCTGTTGAGACTGTAGGTGAACTTGATAGCTTAAGACCGATGTGAGAACGATGTGCGCTTGGCACTTTGTGCAGTTGCTGGCCTTCTGTGTTTTAGGTCATGCAGCCTTTGCCGTCCGCTTAGCCCTCTCAAATGGTGGACACCTATGTGTATTTGCGAGTTTTTTTTTTTTTTGCACAAGCCGAGACTTTGTGGGATAGCATGTTTTTCGCTTTGCCAGAGCTGGCTTGGTGCACACACCCTTCGGGCAATATGTCGCCGAGCTCCATCCGGAAGCATGGATGGCAGGTCATTCTCTTTTGTTGCTACACGTCTTGAAAACAACTGACTCAGCTTACATGCTTCAACTGGAACGCTCAGGGTGCTGTTGAGACTGAACGTGAACTTGACAGCTTAAGACCGATGTGAGAACGATGTGCGCTTGGCACTTTGCGCAGTTGCTGGTCTTCTGCAGCCTTTGCCGTCCGCTTAGCCCTCTCAAATGGTGGACACCTATGTGTATTTGCGAGTGTTTTTTGTGTGTTTTGCACAAGCCGAGACTCTGTGGGATAGCATGTTTTTCGCTTTGCCAGAGCTGGCTTGGTGCACACACCCTTCGGGCAACATGTCGCCGAGCTCCATCCGGAAGCATGGATGGCAGGTCATTCTCTTTTGTTGCTACACATCTTGAAAACAACTGACTCAGCTTACATGCTTCAACTGGAAAGCTCAGGGTGCAAAAGTAGGGAGCAGCTGTTGAGACTGTAGGTGAGCTTGATAGCTTAAGACCGATGCGAGAACGATGTGCGCTTGGCACTTTCGCGTGTTTTTGTGTGTTTTGCACAGGCCAAGACGTTGTGGGATAGCATGCATTTCGCTTTGCCATAGCTGGCTTGGTGCACACACCCTTCGGGCAACATGTCGCCGAGCTCCATCCGGAAGCATGGATGGCAGGTCATTCTCTTTTGTTGCTACACGTCTTGAAAACAACTGACTCAGCTTACATGCTTCAACTGGAACGCTCAGGGTGCTGTTGAGACTGAACGTGAACTTGACAGCTTAAGACCGATGTGAGAACGATGTGCGCTTGGCACTTTGCGCAGTTGCTGGTCTTCTGTGTTTTAGGTCATGCAGCCTTTGCCGTCCGCTTAGCCCTCTCAAATGGTGGACACCTATGTGTATTTGCGAGTGTTTTTTGTGTGTTTTGCACAAGCCGAGACTTTGTGGGATAGCATGTTTTTCGCTTTGCCAGAGCTGGCTTGGTGCACACACCCTTCGGGCAACATGTCGCCGAGCTCCATCCGGAAGCATGGATGGCAGGTCATTCTCTTTTGTTGCTACACGTCTTGAAAAGAACTGACTCAGCTTACATGCTTCAACTGGAACGCTCAGGGTGCAAGAGTAGAGAGCAGCTGTTGAGACTGTAGGTGAACATGATAGCTTAAGACCGATGCGAGAACGATGTGCGCTTGGCACTTTCGCGTGTTTTTGTGTGTTTTGCACAAGCCAAGACGTTGTGGGATAGCATGCATTTCGCTTTGCCATAGCTGGCTTGGTGCACACACCCTTCGGGCAACATGTCGCCGAGCTCCATCCGGAAGCATGGATGGCAGGTCATTCTCTTTTGTTGCTACAAGCTTAAATGCTTCAACTGGAACGCTCAGGGTGCAAGAGTAGAGAGCAGCTGTTGACACTGTAGGTGAACTTGATAGCTTAACAACAATGCGACAACGATGTGCGCTTAACACTTTGCACAGTTGCTGGCCTTCTGTGTTTTAGCCCATGGAGCCTTTGCTGTACACTTAGCCCTCTCAAATGATGGACACCTATGTGTATTTGCGAGTGTGTTTTTGTGTTTTGCACAAGCCGGGACTTTGTGGGATAGCATGTTGTTCGCTTTGCCAGAGCTGGCTTGGTGCACACACCCTTCGGGCAATATGTCGCCGAGCTCCATCCGGAAGCATGGATGGCAGGTCATTCTCTTTTGTTGCTACAAGCTTAAATGCTTCAACTGGAACGCTCAGGGTGCAAGAGTAGAGAGCAGCTGTTGAGACTGTAGGTGAACTTGATAGCTTAACAACAATGCGACAACGATGTGCGCTTAACACTTTGCACAGTTGCTGGCCTTCTGTGTTTTAGCCCATGGAGCCTTTGCTGTACACTTAGCCCTCTCAAATGGTGGACACCTATGTGTATTTGCGAGTGTGTTTGTGTGTTTTGCACAAGCCGGGACTTTGTGGGATAGCATGTTGTTCGCTTTGCCAGAGCTGGCTTGGTGCACACACACCCTTCGGGCAATATGTCGCCGAGCTCCATCCCGAAGCATGGATGGCAGGTCATTCTCTTTTGTTGCTACATGTCTTGAACGCAACTGTACATGCTTTCACTGGAACGCTCAGGGTGCAAGAGTAGAGAGCAGCTGTTGAGACTGTAGGTGAACATGATAGCTTAAGACCGATGCAAGAACGATGTGCGCTTGGCACTTGCGCGTGTTTTTGTGTGTTTTGCACAAGCCAAGACGTTGTGGGATAGCATGCATTTCGCTTTGCCATAGCTGGCTTGGTGCACACACCCTTCGGGCAACATGTCGCCGAGCTTCATCCGGAAGCATGGATGGCAGGTCATTCTCTTTTGTTGCTACACGTCTTGAAAACAACTGACTCAGCTTACATTATTTGACTTGAACGCTCAGGGTGCAAGAGTAGAGAGCAGCTGTTGAGACTGTAGGTGAATATGATAGCTTAAGACCGATGCGAGAACGATGTGCGCTTGGCACTTGCGCGTGTTTTTGTGTGTTTTGCACAAGCCGAGACGTTGTGGGATAGCATGCATTTCGCTTTGCCAGAGCGTGCTTGGTGGACACACCCTTCGGCCAACATGTCGCCGAGCTCCATCCGGAAGCATGGATTACAGGTCATTCTCTTTTGTTGCTGCATGTCTTGCACGCAACTGACTCAGAGAGTTGCTGTTGAGGCTGTACCAGAATTTGATTTCTCGAGAACAATGTGCGCTTTGCACTTTGCATAGTTGCTGGCCTTCTGTGTTTTAGCCCATGCAGCCTTTGCCGTCCGCTTGGCCCTCTCAAATGGTGGACACCCATGCGTATTTGCAAGTGTTTTTGTGTGTTTTGCACAAGCCAAGACTTTGTGGGATAGCATGCTTTGTGCTTTGCCAGATCTGGCTTGGTGCGCACACCCTTCGGGCAACATGTCGCCGAGCTCCATCCGGAAGCATGGATGGCAGGTCATTCTCTTTTGTTGCTACACGTCTTGAACGCAACTGACTCAGCTTACATGCTTCAACTGGAACGCTCAGGGTGCAAGAGTAATGTTGGACTCTGTTTAGTGTGGCCCCCCCCCCCCCCTGGAACAGTGGAACCAGTCGGCGGGACTCTCTTTAGGGAGATCCTGGGGGATCTGGGAGGGACAGTACTTACTTTAGTATTGCCAATTCTACTTTAGTATTGCCAAGGCCCCCTCTCAGATTCCCAGTACTGACTTTAGCATTGCCAATTCTACTTTAGTATTGCCAAGGCCCCCTCTCAGATTCCCAGTACTGACTTTAGTATTGCCAATTCTACTTTAGTATTGCCAAGGCCCCCTCTCAGATTCCCAGTACTGACTTTAGTGTTGCCAATTCTACTTTAGTATTGCCAAGGCCCCCTCTCAGATTCCCAGTACTGACTTTAGTGTTGCCAATTCTACTTTAGTATTGCCAAGGCCCCCTCTCAGATTTCCAGTGCTTGCAAATGGTTGAGATGAGCTGTCCCCTTAGCCATTTTCTTGCTCTTGCTTTTGCTTAGCTCCAGCCCGTGTTCACTTTCTGCTGGCTAAGTGTCTCAGCTGCATTTGTTTAGCTTGATTTTAGTTTAAATAGCCATCCCTCAGCCCAGGCCATGAAGCAGCACCTCAAGAGCGTGGTCTTCATCAGCTTCCTGTTGCTGAGTGGCATCATTGCTCAGAGCCACTGTGCTGCAATAGAGGGGGGGGGGAGGAGGGAGGGGAAGGGATGGGAAGGGAAGGCTTGAGTTTCCTAAGAGGGCTTTATTTTGAAGGATTTTTCTGAGAGGGTTTAGTTTCAAGGGTTTCTCTGAGAGGGCTTCAAGTTTGAAGGGGTTTCCTGAGAGGGGTGTTTGAGGCTGAGTTTTGGTGCTGAGGGCACTGAGTTTGGAAGCTGAGCACCTGCAGCCATTTCTTGCTCACAGTCCTCAGCTTACTCCTTGCAGCTGTGCTGAGCAATGTGCCCTCAGATGATTCCTCCTGCTCCTAAGCCTGATGCTTTGTTTGCCAGCTCAGTCAAGGGCCCTAAGACCCAGCTCACCTTCAGCAGGGTTCACTGGGCTGAGCCTGAGATCTTCTGTGCCCATTGCAACTCAGCTGCCAAACGCAGACATTTTAAGCTTTTGGCTGACCATCTTGCTTGCTTAATTTCTTTGCTTAGTAATGCACTTAAGGCACCAACAGCTTATTTAAGTCTCTGTGTTTGATTTCTTTGCAAGTAAGGTGCTGAGGATGGCAAGCAAACTAAGCTTTGGCTTAGCAGGCTGCCATGGCAGACACGTTGTGTGGTCTGCAAGAGGAGCTGGCAAGCTGAGCAAATCTATGAGTACCACAAGAAGGTACTCACAGTGGCTGAGAGGCTCCTTGGGCAAATTTCCTAAGGTACGAGCTTCAGATCATCCCTAAGCCACTTCCCTCAGGAGGTATCTTTGGAGGGATCCCCTATAGCACTCCAAGTTCCCTGAGAGCAACAAGGCTGAGGAGGAGAAGGCTGAGGAGGAGCCTGAGCCCTTTGACATCCTCAGTGAGAAGCTCAGCTGTGTGGAGGAGCACATTGCAAAGGCTGAGCAGACCACTGAGGTGGCCCTTGGCTTTTTCAGGGGCCACGGCTTTGGGGCCAGGCTCCTGAGGGATGAAGCTGAGAAGATCTACCAGCTGGAGGTTGAGAATGAAGAGCTGGTAGATGAGCTTGAGGACATGATTGCTAAGCTCAGTGAAGCAAAGGCTCAGCTCAGCAAGTGCCATCAGGAGTGCATTGAGCCTGGGGTGGTGGAGGCTAAGGCCCGCGTTCTCAGATTGAGCGCTCAGTCTCAGCAAGGCAAAGCCCCACCCCCTGCCCTGCCAAAGGCTAAGGCTAAGCCCCCCAACTTGTCTGAGGAAGAATATGCTCAGCTGGTGGCACTCATGCAAAAGCAGAGGGCTGAGCACCGAGTCTGCCTGAGTTCCCAACTCAGGCTCAGCACAAAAGATGCTGTTTTTTTAAGCTCACTTCTTGAGTTCTGGATTAAGCACCCCCTAAGTACTTTTAGTGCTGAGGCATGTGTTGAGAGGAGGCTAATTCATTATATGATTAGTTCATGTTTCTTTGGCAAATCCACTCAGGAAGTGAGAGTGTGAGCAAGCTTGATGTGAGAAAAAAAAGAGCTTAGGTGAGAGGGTGGGGTTGTTTGAGCAATTATCCTATGGCTAAGCTTGCACTCAGTGACAGTTTCTTATCTGAGGCCCTGGCACACCTGAGCTGGCAGCCCAGCTGAGCCAGTTCAGTGACATCGGGCTGAGCTACTCGGCCCTTGCCTCTTGGCTTTTAGTTTGGGTGGGGGGAATGGCTGGGTTTGGGATTGGTTTTAGTATTGAAAAGTTGTTTTGAGAGGTTCTTAATTTGAAGGATTTTTCTGTTTGAAGGATTTCCTTAGGAGGGTTTCTGCTTGATTTTTTCCTGAGAGGGTTTTGTCTGGGAGTGGCTTTCTGAGAGTGGCTTTTGCTTCTAAGGTGCAAATCTTGGCAGCCCTCATCCTGAGCATCTTGCTCAGGAAGCTGCTGAGAGGCTTGGCTGACCACCTTTGGTGGCTGGAGCGCCAGGCCTGGGGTGAGCACTTTGGTTTTTGGTTTTTTTGAGGGGGGTGAGTTGTCAGGCCCATCAACTCAGCCACATCTCTGAGAAGCTGAGCATGATTGAGAGGCGCCCTTCAGCTGCAACATACTTAAGCTAAGCAGCTCCTGAGCTCATGAAGTGTTTTGTTTGAGACCTGAGGCCAGCAGGTGACCTGTGGGATGTCCACAGGCACCTGTCCCAATCTCTGATGGACTTCTCACCTGAGGCTTTGAGCACTTAGTTGGACTGAATTGAGTCTAAGTTGTGCTCAGGGGGGAGGCTCAGTCATCTTCCAGGACATGGTGCTGAGGCAGAGGGCCAGCCTTCTCAGAGGTTGGCACTTCAGTGTTCCAGACTCTTGGGCTAAACCTTAGGGTTTGCACTCTGAGGGGTTGTGCTGAGTTATGTTGATCTCAGGAGTTTGAGGCTGAGTGGGATGTCGTGGTGATGGCCAGCATCCTGAGTGTCCAAAGCAACCAATTCTATGAACGGTTGCTAAATGCATCTAAGCAGCAACTAAGTAAAACAAAGGGCTTGAAAGTACTTGGATTAAGCTTTCTTTTCCTGAGGCCTTGGATGGCATAGATGATGGGGACTTCATGCAGGAGCACCTCAGAATCCTGACCAACACAGCGAGGCCTGAGCTCAAACACCTGATGTTCTCTGAGTCTTGGCTTAAATATTCTTAGCATTGCCTCAGCAGGTAACTATGAAGTTTGAACAATGGGTTTGATCTAAGGACCACACTTTGGAACAAAGGATCTCTCAGCTTCATAAGCTGAGCATTGCAGGGCATCTGGCACAGGCTCAGATCACAAGGCTTGAGTCTCTTTCCAAGAAAGCTTCTCAGTGGCATGTGTTAAGATCCTTTGCACATTGGTTAGGCTTGGCCTTTGCACATTGACCTAAGGTTGAAGCCCTGAGCATGGATGCCAAGCAGATTCTCTTCATTCCAGAGGAGCCCAACAAGCTCGATGAGTGGCTGACCAAGAAGGAGGCCCCTTAGCTTGAGGCCTCACTGGCTTAGCACTGCATGGGCATCTAAGGTGGAAGGCCTGAGGCAGAGGAATCTGAAATATCAGCAACAGGCCTGAGATCTCACTGAGGGCATGCCCTCAGCCAGGACATGCTTTTTGCAGCAGAAAAGAGCTGAGTTTGGAAGAGCTTAGGGTGAGCCACCACTTAAAAGTAAAAGGCTAAGGCTTTTATTTGGGAATTTCAGGAACCCCACCAAAACCAGGTGAACATTAAAGAGGACCCCAAAACAGTCACACTAAAGAGGATCAGGGCATCCTGTGGGCACACCCCTTTGTGGGATTGATTGCCCTCACTTTTTTGTAAAGAAGTTATCTTAAATTTGATGGTTTGGGAACAACTTGCAAAATGGATTCCCTAAATCTCAGGCCTTTAATCTTTGAGCTGGGGAAAGCTTGGGATGAGCCCCCCCTTTAAAACTAGAAGGCTAAGGGCTTGAGTTTTCAGTTTTCAGCAACCCCCAAACCCAGGTGAACATTAAAGAGGACAGTCACACTAAAGAGGTCACATCCTGTGGGCACACCCCTTTGTGGGATTGATTGCCCTCACTTTTTTGTAAAGAAGTTATCTTAAATTTGATGGTTTGGGAACAACTTGCAAAATGGATTTCCTAAATCTCAGGCCTTTAACCTTTGAGCTGGGGAAAGCTTGGGATGAGCCCCCCCTTTAAAACTAGAAGGCTAAGGGCTTGATTTTCAGTTTTCAGCAACCCCCAAACCCAACATTAAAGAGGACCCCAAAACAGTCACACTAAAGAGGATCAGGGCATCTGTGGGCACACCCCTTTGTGGGATTGATTGCCCTCACTTTTTTGTAAAGAAGTTATCTTAAATTTGATGGTTTGGGAACAACTTGCAAAATGGATTCCCTAAATCTCAGGCCTTTAATCTTTGAGCTGGGGAAAGCTTGGGATGAGCCCCCCCTTTAAAACTAGAAGGCTAAGGGGAGCTTTTTCAGTCACACTAAAGAGGATTTCCAGCAACCCCCAAACCCAGGTGAACATTAAAGAGGACCCCAAAACAGTCACACTAAAGAGGATCAGGGCATCCTGTGGGCACACCCCTTTGTGGGATTGATTGCCCTCACTTTTTTGTAAAGAAGTTATCTTAAATTTGATGGTTTGGGAACAACTTGCAAAATGGATTTCTTAAATCTCAGGCCTTTAATCTTTGAGCTGGGGAAAGCTTGGGATGAGCCCCCCCTTTAAAACTAGAAGGCTAAGGGCTTGATTTTCAGTTTCCAGCAACCCCCAAACCCAGGTGAACATTAAAGAGGACCCCGAAACAGTCACACTAAAGAGGATCAGGGCATCCTGCGGGCACACCCCTTTGTGGGATTGATTGCCCTCACTTTTTTGCAAAGAAGTTATCTTAAATTTGATGGTTTGGGAACAACTTGCAAAATGGATTTCTTAAATCTCAGGCCTTTAATCTTTGAGCTGGGGAAAGCTTGGGATGAGCCCCCCTTTAAAACTAGAAGGCTAAGGGCTTGATTTTCAGTTTCCAGCAACCCCCAAACCCAGGTGAACATTAAAGAGGACCCCAAAACAGTCACACTAAAGAGGATCAGGGCATCCTGTGGGCACACCCCTTTGTGGGATTGATTGCCCTCACTTTTTTGTAAAGAAGTTATCTTAAATTTGATGGTTTG
Organism: Effrenium voratum; assembly: GCA_963377175.1. Taxonomy (NCBI): domain Eukaryota; class Dinophyceae; order Suessiales; family Symbiodiniaceae; genus Effrenium; species Effrenium voratum. The sequence goes on along the minus strand of CAUJNA010002768.1, from coordinate 666,884 downwards.
GGAACAACTTGCAAAATGGAGTTCCTAAATCTCAGGCCTTTAATCTTTGAGCTGGGGAAAGCTTGGGATGAGCCCCCCCCTTTAAAACTAAAAGGCTAAGGGTTTGAGTTTTCAGTTTTCAGCAACCCCCAAACCCAGGTGAACATTAAAGAGGACCCCAAAACAGTCAAACTAAAGGGGGTCTAAGGGAAACATGTCCAGGTTAAGCAGTTGAGGGTGAGGCCTCCTCCTGAGCACAACCAGCTGGTCCCAGCAGAAGAAGGAGCTGAGGCAACACCACCCAAGCCTAAGCAAGCTCAATTTGGCTTGAGCAAGTTCTTTGGCAGCCCTGAACAAAAAGCAGCAGCTAAGCCAGTGGTGCTCAAACCTAAGCTGCCATATGAGAGATACACTCTTTCTAAAGCTCAGTGTTAAAACCCTCCTGGCCCCGTGCCTAAATTGGGAAGCAGTTCTGAGGTCTGTGTTTGTGTTGACCAGGTTCCATTGATTGCCATTTGGCTCAAGACACAAGTGAGGTTCAAGATCTTATGTGTAGCTGCGTTCATACGTGATCGGCAATTGAGAGCGGAAAACACTTCGCTTGCGCTGCATTTGTCAGGACCACTGTTGTAACTATTATTCCTTCTCCCTTACAACATTTGCACGGGTTCGGCTATAACGGTTTGACCGTATACACCTTTCTACGTGGTTGGTATTACAGCTGGAGGGTTCGGTGAACAGCGTCCCACGGGACGTCACCTTGCCGTCTCTTGACAGGTTATCAGCCGTATCGACAAGCTCTACACTGGACTGGGAGACAGCTGGTTTATTGCGGGTACAGGGACAATAAAGGAACAATAACCTACACGGTACAATGGCATCTTCAGCGAGCCCAAGTACTGCAACTTTTGGGAACAGCAGCTCAGAGGGATCCAATGGATTGATGGCTCTTCCTGCTGTGATGGATATGATCGCGGATTCACAGGATGAACCTGGGAGCGGAGGATCCGCACTATTCAGCGACATATCCACTCCTACAAGGTCATGGAAGCAGATCGATGTTCGTCAGGAGTCGAAGCAAAGAGAATCCCCGCCGAGAAGATCATCATCTTCGCCTGCGACACCACGGACGTCGCAGAAGGGCGTGAGATCAACATCAAAAGGTGGGAGGTCTAAATCACCCACCAGTGCGGAGTTTCGCGCCGCGATCAAAGAAAAGAACAAGATGGAGATGGAGATCGGGGAATATCAAAAGACACTTGATGAAATGTCGGCAGCGATGGCGAATCTTCATCAAGAAGACTATGGAAGCACCATCCGGATCCAGGAGCTGGAGAGACGATGCGAGATTGCCAGCAAGCAGTCGGGACATCTTGTGAGTCACCACCAACACCACATGGCTGAGGCATGGCGCAAGTTTGAGGAGGAAGCCCAACAGATGCGCAAGGTGGAAATGAACGCATATCAGTACGGGGAAAAGAAAGACATGGAGTCGAATGTTATAATACAACAGATGAGACAAGCTGAAGGAACTATTATGGAGCAGAAGCGGGAGATTGCAGTGATGAAATCCTACATGGCAAGCGAGAAGACGGCCGCGCAGGAGTCAGCTATACATGCAAATCAGATACACCGTGAAGCTTCGCAACAAATATCAGTTTATCAGCAACAGATCAGAGGTATTGAATCGTCTACATCTATCGAGAAGTTCAACGAGGAAGAGATGGTCCAAAGTCTAAAATCACAGTTGGAGCAAGCACTCGTCAAACGCCCCGAGACGTACTCTATGGAGGACTCCAGGGAGCAACTGATGGCGAGACTGAACGACGTTACAACCTTCGCGGAACAAGAATCGAAGAGAGCAGAGTGCTTACTTCGTGAGAAGGAAGAGATCGTCAGACAGTATGAATCCGACGTGTCGAAGAAGGACCAAATGATTGCTATCGAGGGTGGTCATCGTCAGGATGCGATCTTGGAATTAGCACAGGTCAGAGAAGCAAAACAAGAAGAGCGGTGCACGATGGACGAGAAGTCGAAGGAGGCCGAATACTGGAGATTGACAGCTAAAGGAGTGTATGATGAGTACCTCGAGGAGATGCGTGAACTTCAGGGACAACTGAAGGATCGGGAGGCGACGCTCAAACAAGAAGAGAGTTTTGTTCGTCAACTCGATGCTGACAATGAGGAACTACGAGCACTCAAGAAGCTGGAGACACAGGAAGCCTCTAGCAGTAAAGATGGACATCGTGAACGAGCAGTAGTGAAACGCGCTGAAGGGGGACCCCGAGCTAATTCGACTAGGGTAGACAAGAGGGGGACTGGGTTATTCCCGTCATCGTCATCGAATCAAATCCCAAATTCGTCACTAATGCCAGGTTCGATTCTCTTTCCGTCTTATGGTGATCCAATGATCGATGTACACCTATCCCAGATGCAAGGGGTTGTTGGGCATGTCCCACAATCCGCTACTACAACTGGTGGTGGTGGTGATGGAGGGGGAAACAATGGTACTACACCCCCATTGGATTACGGTGGATTCTCGCCCAATGGAAATGGACAAGGGGCAGGTCGACGTCAGTTGAGCCTCACAGGTGGCGGAGGAGGACCTCCGGATGATCCACCAGATGATGAGGACGAGGACGACGATGAAGAGGACGAAGAAGACGAGGAAGAAGAAGAGGAAGAAGAAGACAATCGGACACGGAGAAGACGCAGAAGATCGAGGGATGATCGAGAAATCAAGAACGAAAGACCGAGAATTTCGAGGAAAGAAGCCGAGAGGGTATCTATTCCTGCTTGGCCAAAGATCCATCAACTCAATAACTGGAAGATGCAACTGCTGATGAATGTTCTGAGCGCATGCGCAGATCCAGATACAGACACATGGACGAAATGGTTGGAACAGGCTCTTGGGTTAAACCCAGACCTGAATCTGCTGAGTGACTCCGGCGGCGACAGATTCGCTACAATAGATATCAAAATGGCCATGGGCATGCAGAACATGTTGAAACAAGCACCTGACGAAGCCAAAGACGTGTACCTCGACGCTACACGACATTCGGAACTACGACATCAACAAGGGGTGATCGTGAAGGGACGAGAGTTGGTGGCATTGGTTATGCAATCATTCAGGACATCTGATCGAACGGATCTTGTCTACCACATCGAGCACCTATTCAACCTTGATTTTCCTGGAGACAAGAATTTGGTCATATTCAGGAACAAATGGTATGATTTGTTGCTAAAGATGAGGAGCGAAGACAGACCCAGCAAGTTGGCTCTCAGAGATATTCTCTACAGGAAGATCAAAGGGAGCAAGAAGATGGAGTTCGGCCTCAACGCCTACCATAGATTGCCGGACAAGCATCCTCAGAAGACGTACGAATTCTTGTTGGCATTGATCGACCATCAGATCAAGGCGGATCGGGAGGACCTGATGCTCGACATGAAGGAGAAATCGGTCAAGTCGATGATGAAGTCGGGCGGCAGAGATGCAGCCCCGGCCACTGGCAAACAGGAGGAGAACCAGGGTGGCAAAGGCAGGAAGGGGAAACCCAGTGGACCTGATGCTGCTCCTGTACTCCCAAAGGCCAAGGCAAAGGGTCACGCTGGCAAGAACGGCAAGTCCGACAATGCCAGCGACCGAGGCAAGAGTCCGGGCGGAGGTAAAGACAACCCATGTTGGTATCACTTCAAGTCAGCGAAGGGATGCGTAAAAGGGAATGAATGCACATTTTCCCACAGCAAGAAGACGGAACATAAGCTGGAGAACATGTCCAAGGGGAAAGGAAAAGGTAAGTCCAAATCCAGATCACCGTCACCAAAGAGGGAAGATGGAGCATGCTTCGCGTTTCAGAAAGGGAAGTGCGATAGAGGGAGTGCTTGCAAGTATAGGCACGAGCTCATCAAGAACAATTCAGCTCCGGCAACGTCAAGCGACAAGGCACAGGCCAAGTCGAAGGCTGCCGCCAAGGCCGCAGCGCCGGCTATTGCAAGAAGGGCCATAGCAATGCCTGCGATAGTCCTGAAGCAATCGGCTCCTGCGGGAAAGGTCAGCTTCAAGAAGGACGTTGACCAGGTCGAACCGGATGAAGCCGAGACTGTCTGCCACGAACATGATGACGACGCAATGAGCGAATCATCAAGATGGTCTGGCGAGTCCGAGATCCCCGAGAAAATGGTATGGTTCAAGGAAGTACTCGATGTCGACGAGAATGGGGAGATCATCTATCTCGAAGACGAGAGAAGGCAATGGGAACGAAAGGGGGAGTGGCACGGCTATGAGGACAATGAGAATGAGCCTTATCAGTACGTGCACGTCGACGAGAAGAAGTTCAAGAGCAATGATCATCGAGAATTATCAGCCTATCAAGTTCAACGATCATTGATAAGAGCGAGAATACTGAGAGAGGTGGTAGACGATGTATACAAGAAACACTACTTCCCAGTAACCAAGGAGAGCAGCATAATGTTCGAATATGATCGGAACAAGGACGAGATCAAAGAGTCGGCCGTCGACTGGAAGAAACAGCATGGTTTGCCGAAGAATGTGTTCGCAATGTCAACGTGCATCAGCAAACGGGTGAAGTGGTTGATGGATACTGGATGTGGTCATGATCTCATTGGAAGAGCCAAGGCAAAGAGTCTGGGTGTCGAGATTGTGAAGGATGATGATGAGATCGTGTTCCAGACCGCAAATGGTTCCACTTCCACGTCCGACGTGGCCAAGATAGTCGTGGACGAGTTGGACGAGACTGTCGAGCCGCACGTGTTGGACGAGACACCCACGGTGTTGTCGATAGGGAGGAGATGCATGAAAATGGGTTATGCATTTCACTGGATGCCTGGTAAACTACCTTTCATGGTTACACCAAAGCAGGGATTCGTGCACTTACAAGTCAAGGACGACATCCCATACCTCGTGAGTGATGGTAAACTTCGGAGTAACAGGCATCGCCCTACGGTAGACGACCTCAAGGAGCACTTTTCGGAAGTATTGGCAATGGTAACGAACGATGCGGCAGATCAGGATGGCGACGATGACAACGAGGTCACACCCGCCGCTGTCGGTGAATCCGCAGAGGTCGAGGGCGAGCGCCATGATGGTGCGTTTGACTTCGGACCACCCGGAGGAGCCGGTCCGGTACGTCCGCCTCCCGTAGCTGAGGAGATACCTGTAGACGTTGGGCCAGTCCCATGTCGACATGGTGATGCCGAGGCTAACGAGGAAGAGGTTGATGAGGATGATCCAGATGCCGGAATTGAAGTTGATGTATACGAAGGGTCATCGATAAAGAGGAAAGTGGGTGTCCTCAAGAGGGACGCCAACTCCATTGCTCATTTGCTTACACACAGGTATCGAAACCCTTTCTGCGAATCATGTGTCAAGGCAAAGATGAGACACTTCAGATCACGAACAGGGGCCTTCAAGAGGGAGGTAAAGATGTTTGGGGACCTGGTGACGTTCGACTTTGTGACGGCATCAGGAGATCATGAAGTGGAAGGCAGGTATGCGCTCATTATTCGGGACATATATACCGGAATTATCATGGCTTATCCAACTGCGAGAAGAGACACTGACTCCGTCGTCAGGGCCATCAAGCACTTCTGCGGGAGGAGGAAGATCAAGCAGGTATACTCGGATGATGGCCCGGAACTGATCAATGCGTGCGTGGAGCTGAAGCTGAACCACGACCTGTCGCTGCCTGGACGACTATATAATTCCCTTGCAGAAAGAACAAACCAATTCATCATTGACCAGACTTCGGCTTGTCTTGTACATGCCGGTCTACCCACGTGCTACTGGGTGCAGGCCATCACCACGCTGTGCCATCTTATGAACATTGAAGAAGTAAATGGGTCGAGCGCTTGGATGAGGCTGCACGGCGAGGAGTTCAAAGGCGAGAAGATACCTTTTGGTGCGCTAGTAGACTTCAAGCCGAGTGAAGCACGAGGGGGGAAGAGGGAGAAATTCGAGCCAAGAGGGGAAACTGGTATATTTGCTGGATATGTGTTGAGCACCGGAATGCATTGGGCGAACAAGTATCGGGCTTGGGCCCTCACTGCGTTTGCGGGTGCAGAGTTGAACATCAAGAAGGCAAAGGTTCCACCTCGATTGAGAATGCCGCATCAAACAGAGAGGATGATTCTTAAATCACCTCTGACATTCCCAATACAACAGAAGTACAAGGCTGCCAACGAGACTCTGGAGGGGATTGAGATGTCTGTCGATGCAATCGGTCTGGATGCACGTGACCGCCTGATCGAAGATGAGGACTACGAGCCTGAGTTATTGCAGAGTGACGAGAAGCGACTGCTTGACGATGAGGTCGATCAGATCGCTGGTCTGCTGCTTGACGATGGTCCGGAAGTACTTGTCGGAGATCGGGGGGACTAGACCGAGCTCATCAAAAGGGAAAGGGGATGGACATGCCAAGGGCGACGAAGAAACTACGAAGCCCGACCTTCCACATGTGTCAGCTGGACTACCTGGGGACGGCATAACGTATATCAACGACGATGGCAAGGAGGTTAAGATCGACAAGGCCGGAAGACCATATCCTGTCGGGAAAGATGGCTTCAGGTTAATGAAGACGACGAGACCTCCAGGGTACACTCCCGATGAATGGGCAATGATGAGGAGATACTACACCGAGGAAGAAAAGGCCGAGGTGAAGGGCGGTGGCAAGAAGAAGAAAGATGACTCCAAAAGTAAGGGATCTGAGATTTCTGCGCCAGCAGAGGCACAGACATTGCAGATGCCCGGTGGTAAGAGAATTCGAGCGATGCTTCGAGACCGCTGGGGTGGAGTTGAATGGCAGTACAATTGGGGATTGCGGAAGAACGTATCAAAGATCAAGAACCCACTGGATGGGAAACACTTGGCTGAGCTTGATTGGGTCAGGATAGTCGTAAATCCTGTTGACGGAGTGGTTGTTCTCATGGATTCCAAGCAATCCCAAGACGTCTTGAGACGAAACGTTCAGCTTGAGAAAGAATTTTCGTGTCTGGTGGTAATTTACGCCTGGAAGTTCAAATCTGAGGAGCGGTCGAGATCGACTCCAAATTGGACGAAGGCAGTTGCATCAGTCATAGAGCGTCAGAATGACGAAGCTGAGACGACATCGGGGACAGATCCAACGGTCGACGCATCGACGGATTTTACCTGGTATGAATGGGAGGAGTCTGCTGAGGTAGTTTCTGGAAAAGTGCCACTCGCGTTGCCCGCAATAGGAGAAAACGGTGAAGCCAAGAAGTACCCATCGATGCCGTGCGTGAATTCTGAGCGAATACAGCACAGAGAGAAAGCTGTGAAAGTTGTACGATTCTTCGACGCTTTAGTGTCCAGACCGGTTGGCCGGAAGGAAATGCTGACCAACCCTGATGCGTTGGCATCGATGAAGAAAGAATGGTCGGGATTAATCGACCAGGGCGTCTTCGACCTTGGCGCAGTGCAGGAATATGACGCTGTGGCCAAGGAGGCAAAAGCGAAAGGGGAAGAGATACACATGGCTCGCGCACACGGTATTTGCGTTGAGAAGCACTCACAGTTGCCTGTTGGTGATCCTAAGAGGAAGTTCAAGGGTAGAGGCGTGTTGCTGGGGAACCAAGTGAAGAATCAAAGCTTTGAAGCTGCGATGTTTCAAGACTTGGGGAACTCTCCTGCTTCGTTCGAGGCCTCGCGTTGGGCGGATTTTTTGGGTTGTCATGATGGTTGGGATGTGCAGATGGCCGACGCTGTTCAAGCGTACATCCAGGCCACCTTGAGAGGCACGCCATGTTGGATTGAATTGCCACCGGAGGCTGTGCCGAGTGAATGCAAATGGGATAAGTACAGAAGACCAGTCGTCCCGTTGAGGAAGGCGCTGTACGGACACCCAGATGCGGGAACATTCTGGGAGCAGCACTGTGATGAATCGGTGCGCGCCGTTGGTTTTGAACCCATCGGTGAGGAATGGCCGTCAGTGTACATTCATGAAAAGCTCCAGCTTGTTCTGGTTGTGTATGTCGACGACTTCAAAATGGCAGGGCCGCAAAAGAACCTTGCCCAGGGATGGAGCATGTTACGTACACGTTTGAAGATCGAGCCCGAGACTGGACTTGACATGTACCTTGGTTGTAACCAAAGCAAGGGAAACGTCACTCTCGGGAACGGACACCGCGTAACAACGGTGACCTATGACATGGAACAGTTCCTACGTTCCTGTGTCGACCGCTATCTTGAGGTGGCGGGCGACGTAAAGTTGAATAAGGTTGTCACTCCTGAGTTGCATGAAGAAACAAAGAATCACGTCTCACGGAAGCCTGCCAAAGAGGGGCCGTCAGTCGTGTGCAATTGGTGTAACAATCTTGTGCCCACCGACGGTTCTGCCACAGTGCCGGACCAGCGGGGAGGGACTCCTGAGTTGGCCATGAAGGAGCCCGTGCGTGGACACCTTGCTCCGCATGCCGCTAGCGTACTAATGAAGTTGCTGTACGGTGCGCGGATTGCCCGCTTCGATTTGTTGCGGCAAGTGAATCGCCTGGCACGGAACGTGCACAGGTGGACTGACTCCGATGATCGGGGTTTGCATCATTTGATGTGTTATGTGCATCATACAAAACATTGGCGCATGGTCGGTTGGGTCGGAGACCCCATGGATGATGTGCACTTGGCCTTGTATGCGGACGCTGACTTCGCAGGATGCGTCGACTCGCTACGATCCACCTCTGGTGGACACTTGAATATACAAGGGCCTAAAACTCGGTTTCCGTTGGCTGGCAGCTCAAAAAGACAGGGTTGTGTGAGTCACTCAACTCCTGAGGCCGAAATAGTTGCGGCCGATGTTGCCATGAGAGCTATGGGAATGCCTGCTCTGACATTGTTGCAACGGATTCTCAAGAAGTCACCGAACTTTGTGTTCTATGACGATAACAAGGCTATGATCGGTGTCGTGCGATCGGGGAGAAACCCCACAATGCGCCACCTTGAGAGAAGCCATGGTGTTTGCATTTCGTGGATGCATGAGATGTTCACACGTGATTACATGTATTTGGCGTATGAGGTCACCGACAGAATGGCGGCTGACATCTACACCAAGGCGTTCAATGATGGACGCAAATGGAAACATGCATGTTTGCAGATTGGTCTACTCGACCCGAGTTTGCTGTCTGACCTGGATACCCTCAAGGCGCTCACACCTACGTGTGATCCCATAAAAGGGACCACGCAGACTGCTTCGGGAACGGTTGACGGAGTTCCCACATTTCCTTACACACACATTCCGATCATGCCCCCGGACCTGTGGTGGTCCGGATTGACATCCAAAGAAGGGTTGCATGAGCATGAAGGACATGATCCGGTTGTCGTTGCGAAAGGACCCAGATTGATGCGTGTGAAACCTCCACTCGCGGTTGTGACACCATTCGGGAGCAAGTTCTGAGGAACGGGTCATGGCTCAAGGTTGAGGACAGGGTTGAACCTGGGTTGCAGTGTGAGCGGATTGATGGATGGGTTGAACGCGCAGTTTGGCAGTTTCATCCCGTACCGGTTGCTGTACCGGCGCGGGAGCGATCTCCACGATCACGACCAATTCACGTCGGGTCCGGGGATGTTGACATGCAGTCCGTGCTGGCCGCATTCGTTGAAGAACTGTCGAGCGAGCGCATTGAATTAAAATGCGTCAATGACCTTGCTTTGGAAACGTTGCTCCGGTTGAAGCTGCTTATGCGTTGCCTGCATACCAGTCATGAGCAACATGTTCCTGGTCGTTGTTTTGTTCCGTATCGCATAGCGGTGAAGCACAAACCACAGTTAGCGCCGGGTATTGAGCTCGCGATGGTTAAACATGACGGTGGTGTGCTTCGCGCTCCGGTGCATGTCTCGCTTCCTGGTATGAGAACTCGCACAGTCGTCACTTTGTACAGTGTTGACTTGGCTCGGCCCATTGTGCTGATGGCATGTTCCGAACCGCGTAACTGGTTCACTGCCCTTGCCCGCCATAACGGGCCGCAGGTCGTCACCATAACTTTGGTCGATGACTTACTGAGCGAGTACGGGGGGAGAATCGCCAGACATGTGCTTACTAAACCTTCCGATTTGTTGTTCTTCGCCGGGCCTTGCACGGGGGGATCATCATGGGCACGCCTCAACAAGACTCGCGGAGTTGACACCGCAGAGAAAATCGAGGCCAAACAGAAGGAATTTTGGAAATTGTTTGAACGGTTCGTTGAAATCAAACGGCATGCCATGACGAAACGCGCTGCGATTTTGTTTGAGTTGCCTGGAAGTTGCGATTATTGGAAGGATGAGAGACTGCATGAGGTTGTTCATGATGGCATTAGTCATGAGTTTGATGGGTGTCGCTATGGCTTGAAGCAAAGGTATGCGAAGAAACCCATGCCAATCAAGAAACCATGGAGAGTTGTTTCGTGGAACTTTGACCTTGGCAGCTCGTTGTCTAAGAAGTGTAATGGAAACCATGAGCATGGACCTTGTGCCGGTCGGGAAACCAAGGAAACCCAGTTGTACACGTCGTTAATTGTGTGTGTGATCCTCCGCCGTTTTCGTGCTCGAGCAAAGTGCCTTCAACCGGCACCATTGAAGCTCGCTCTTGCTTGTATTACGCGAGGGAACTCGCGGAAGCATCAAGCTACTGCGTGTGAGATTCGCACCACCCCGACTGTACCTACGAGGAGCTGGGCTAGTCCCGAACCTCAGGTTTCAACGGGGGACTGGGCTAGTCCCGAACCTCAAGTTTCGAAGAGGAGTTGGGCCAGTCCCGCACCTCAATTAGAAACTGGGCTCTTATTGGGACCATTCTGTGGCTATATTTGCAGCTGCCTATTTTGGATTTTCCCGGTTCTGGAGAATATCATCAAGATGACTGCCAATGCGACCGTCGTCAACACGAATGAATTCTTCTGCGTGCCTGTTGGGAAATCCAGGCAAGCCGCAATATTCTTGGGGAACCTCGTGAAGAATGCCATCGAGGAGGGCAAAAGGATTCCCAAGAGGATGGAAATGGGCAGCGACCTGGGTACGTGCATTAAGTGGATCGAGGACATTGGCGTCCCCGCCATCTAGGCCTACTCAGCGTATTATTCTGCCAAATGCCGCGGGATGATGAAGGGTGAAGGGCAATCCATGAGGATTGCATTAGAGTTCATCAGCAAAGTTTTCGGACAACTCTCTGCCGACGAATGCATGCTGGGATGGAGAGAATTTTGCAGCAAAGGGAAGAAGATCGTAGCAGCGCTGAACCAGCTCTGCGGCGAGGCCTCGCTACTAGCGAAGAACCCTGAGCTGCTCAACGTCACAAAGTACTGCATCGAAGGAGCAGATATGCTGAGATCCATCACAGATATTTGGGATCTCGCGTCAGGTGTGGCCGAAGACAACGAGGAACGATCATTCACAGCTGCATTCCACCAAGACACTCCGGTCGGGGGGGTCTATAAGGAGTTCATCAGCGATGAGCCGACCAGAACCTCGTCGTCGAGAAGGTGGAGGAGCTCCGAGGAGTTTCTGACAACTGCAGAGTTTGAAAGACATGATCGAAGAATTTCGAAGTTCAGAGATCGGAACTGGGGAAAAGTATTCACGCTGAGCGTGATCAAGGCTCCCAAGCTTGACTACTACGGTCGTGGATCAAAGGACGACTACCAGAAGAATTGGGACCTTGGGCTGATCTACCAGAATGAGCTGCGAGCATCGATGAAGAACCTCGCGTATGCAATGAGAAGAGATGAGAGAGCTAGCCAACACAATCTTTTGCGCTGGATGGTCTGTGGGTCAACCCCCAGCGACATCTCTGACGCATGCATTGGGGCAATCAACTCACTTATGTGCGTTTCCTTCATCATGAGGAGGTTGCAGCCATTGGTTGGGGAAAGGCATGCTACGGATCAGTCACACACGGTTTATTTCCGTCAGGACAAGTCCGAGCTAAGGGACCTTTATCGGGAGATCGAGGTCGCCAGGGACTTCCTGTGGTGCATCGACATGATCTACGAATCAAAGCTGCCTGCGATGAACATAAATTCCATCAGTTTGGCACCACACGCGGCTGACAGGGCCGCTGAGAACCAAGATCGGCGGAAGTGGGTAGACTGGTTGAAGGAGATTGAGAAGAAGGCGGAAAAGGACAACGTAATCGACTTTTACCAGAACGCCTACTGTACCATTCACGAAGCAGACAGGGAACTGGAGAGGTATCCCGAGGACTTCGTGATCGGAGAGGAGCCGACGTGGTGGGTGATGGGTTCATCGAAGACGGAACCGCCGCGGAGGACAGAGCGACAGCAAAAGTCGGCATCAAGCTCCGGGCAGAGGAAACAAACCTCTGGTGGGCCAGTCCCCCAGCAGGGAGCGTCAAGCGGGGGGTCGCATGCAAGCGATGCCGTCAAGATCGACAACGAGATCATCGACTCCATATTCCGCATGAACTCCGGTGGTGATGATGACAGATGGACAATCATCAACCCAACTGCTGGACTCGACACATACACCTCATTCGAAGGGGGTATTACTCTGAGTGGCGCGACTGTCAACGTGAAGTTCAACATTGACACCAACACAGGGTACCCTATTATACAAACTGTATTTGGGCCATGTCTCGCAGACGGGAAGAACGCGACATATTGGGAGTGTATGCTGAGGTGCCTGACTTCTTCGCTATTACATTTCGAGGAGAAGACCAGCGCGGAGAAGATCATTCTTTCCTATGTTGGAAAAGGGAATGCGGCCTGGCTTCAGCTGTATGCTTTCATGTGTGCCCAAACAGGATGCTTGATTACTGGACGCCTTCCGGGCGCCAAAGCCATCAACGCGTTGATCCAGGCAGAGAAGAACCCGGACAACGCACCTGGACGGTTGATCAAGATCATCAAGGAGCAGAGAAGGGGCCCCATTGGCGGGGCAACGATTCGCGACATGATGATTCAGAAGAAGAGCTTCTTGGTCCTGGATTGGCCCCTGAGGGCAGTCAATGCGAAGGGGAGCACGAAGACCTTCCAGATGATGGTCAACGAACAGGGATGGACGAACATCGAGGAGAGATCGTACTACGGTTCGAGTGAGCAAGTCTCCTCGTCCGCAGATACGATGAGCATCATCTCCCGATTGCAGAAACTGGAAAAGCTCATCGTCGAACGACGGAGGCGAGACATGGATGACTCACCTGTGTCGGTGCACATTTGGATGTCGCTCTATGACTGGGTGTGCAAGAGGGGGTGTGGGTGGCAGGTGACCGCCAACCCCATCATCGACTCCTTGCAGAAGGCGATATCCGACCTCGTCAACACGTGCAAAGGACTTGGTTGTGGTGTCCGTGAACCGCGATGTGGCTTTCCATGGAGGAAGAGGGGACTTGGGAACGATCGCCAACAAGGTGAGCGAGATCTGCAAGGCGGCAGGCGCGTTGGTGACCGAGAATGATCGCCTATGGCGCGTTGCCCACGCGCTCACGGGCAAGAACTACAAGATCCCTGGAAGCTCGAATCTGCAACATTTCCTCTTGAAGCGATTGCTGGTGGAGAAATCCATCGATGTGGTCGCACCAAGCAACGCATTCGTGCGCGAGCTGGAGGAGACATGCATAAACGAGCCCGACCTTCGCTTCAATATCCCAAAGAACATGGAGGAATCGAAGGTGAAATTCGAGTACAAGCCTACCTTCACTGCCCAATCAAAACGGAAGCAAGAGCGGCAGGATGAAGGATACGGCGGGCAAGATGCGTTTGGGAACACCGATGTCAGTGATCAACGTCTCCGATGGTATTCGGTCACCGAGCTCAGTGAGCTGATCTGCGAACTTTGCGTGAGAGAGATGCAGATGAACAAGTCGAAGGTGCTCGGACCGAACTCCAAATTCAATCCCACTTCTTGCGTGAACTGTTGCGCGAACTGGAATGCGGACACGAACGGTATTGTAAGATCAACCGAAGGGAGGAAGCTGTATACGCGACTTTTCGCAGAATGCGTGGTAGCAATCCCTGATCTTCAAAATCTCATGGTGGACGTCAACAATGTTCAGGCCATGACCACGATTATACGGGAACTCGCATATTCCAAGCTGAAGAAGGAGCTATCCCACGTGGGTTTCGTGAGCATGACAATGGATCAGGCAGCACAGTTCTACAACAACGGTCACGGGAAGCAATTGTGTGCATCCCGGGATGTGATCATGTGCAAGAATTCTGAGGGAGTTGAGGAGAGGACCTCCATCTTTGTGATAGACAGAGATCTTGGCAACGTGGCCTATTCATCCTGGATCAAGAGCGTGCTCGACCAGGGGACGATGTATGACCTCCTGGGGCAGACTTCGAATGAGGAATCCTTGGGAGACGTCGTCGAGATGATCTTGGGATTCTTTGAGGTGATGTCGTATTTTCAGCATGAACTTCCATTGTGGAAAGATGCATGGAAGATCAAGAGGGAGTTTGAGAACTCAATCGTACGGCACCTCGCCGGAAACGTGAGCCACACGACGGGTCAGAACCGAAAGCGGAACAAACCATCCGCCCAGCTCGGGGCACCCACAAAAGAAGTGCTGGACATCATGAACAAGATCAAGCCCAGACATCCGCGATCCCTGACGACCGAGCAGGCCACCCAAGGGTCCAAGAGGAAGGCAACAGAGAGCGAAGGTGACGGTCTTGGTCAAGTACCAGACCCGAGCCGAAGCTCTCAACCCAACGCTGAGAAAGATGAAAAGAAGCAGCGAGTGATCGATGGGCGGAAAGCGGCACTCGGGTTCCTAGTCTCAATGGAAAAGTGCATGGGAGAGATGGGAATCTGCATGAGATGCGCGAACCTGGCCCACGACGGCGACTGTAAGAACTATGAGGAGGCTGCTGGAAATGAGAAGGCGATGAAGAAGATCCGCGAGCTTCTCAGCAGCGATCATGTTTCCTCGGACGAAGAAATGGGGGATACGGAGGAGCCGTCCTCATCGACGTCCAAGGAACGCAAGAAAGGAGGACAGGCAGGGAAAGAAACAATAGAAATGTACAGCTATACCATCAACCTGGTGGAGATGGCTGACACGGCTGAGGGAGGAGAGCTACAATGCGGTGGCGTGGACCTCACCTACAATCCGTGCGGGGACAACAGGACATTCAAGACGACGCTAGAGCGAGGATGTGACACTATCCCATGCTACATCCCGAAGTACGGCGACGTGAGTGATGTGCATATGCCATGGGCGTACGCATCTATTGTTGACCCCAGATACTTTCCCAAGGGTGCCAACCTTGAGCAGGTGGATGTGATGCAGCTTGGCAAGAGCGTCAATTCCTGCGTCGCTCCTTTTGACGGTGCTCCACTATGCAAGATTGGCGACGATCGCTCGGTATTTGCTACGAAAGATCAAGCAAACCAGCTATCTCACAACCTATGCAGGGTCCTTCGGCACAAAATCGGCAACTGCCGAGGAAGTGTTTTCAGATGCGATGAAGGTGGATGGGTCGACATCGACGCAGTCATTGACGACCGCAGCAACGACATATTCCCACCTTCAACTTCAAAAGCAAAACGATACATGGGCATCATGGAAGTGATCAAATGGCAGGAATCCGGACAAAAGAAATCGAGATTTCAGGTCCTGGCGGCAAGGTTTCCAAGCATCATGAACCCGAACGACATGAGGGCGGCCAGGGAGGAGATGAACAATGCTGGCCTGGATCGAGATGACATCGACAGGATGTTCAACAGATGCGATGGATGGTACAGACCTTGGTGCATCCGGATCACAACTGGTCACAGTGACTTTGGATTCATGAGCTCATCCGCACTGGCAAATAGGTATTCCGCAAGAATGGGTGATTCTCTCGGAGGAGCATTCCATGTGACGTATCTGGCCGGTCATTAAGGACATGCTTTTTATGCCTTTTTTTGTGTGCTTTTTTTTGGACCGAAAACCTTGTTTTTTCGCGTGCGCGTTCTTTGTCAAAACAATCCGTTTTTCGAAAGTGTTTTTTTGCCGAAAATCTTGGGGAGGGAGGGGGGCCTTGATGTTTGGACAATCCGGTGGCTCAGAGAGTTGTTTTTGCTATGTCAGCTGGTAGTGAAACTTGGCGCACGTGCTGCCATGGACATTTACGGGGTTGACGCTGACAAGCTCGCGCATTGCGTGGCGCTGCATGTCATTGAAATGAAGATTGACGAGATTGTCAGGAAATGCAGCCGGGTCCTGCGGCGGTTGATCATGGAAAGAACTGGGCGAAGAGCCGCGATGTTTCCTTTCGCAGTCGTTCTTGCTGGTATGGAGCGCGCGCTGATTTCGCCATTGCCTTCTGATGATATGGCCAGGGAGCCTCTTGTGCTGCGGGATTTGTGCTCTCCAGGCTCTCCAGGACCAACGCAACTTCCACGCGTCACTGCTGAAGAGCGGGCCTTTGTGGAAGAGTCGACCCAGGTTCTGCACTTCTTGAACGAACTGGCCGACATTGACTGCCAGTTTACACCATTGGAGATGCTGTTGGACGATGCTTGTTTGACTTTGCGTGAGCTTGTCTGTTTACCCTTGAACTCTGACTGAACTTGCATCTAGAAAAGGCTGCGGAAACACAGCCTTTCCCCTGAGAGCCCGGCTCAGCTTAGGTTTTTGCTTTGCCTGAGAAGTTTGGCAACTCCTGAGTTTTACAAAGCACAAGGAAAAGCGTGTCTGTTTTGCTGCCAGCGTGCGTGCGGCTCAGTGAGTTTTCGCCCGCCGCCCGCCCATTCGGTTCAACTGGCTCAGCTTCGGTTCGGCTTCAACTCGTTGAAATGTCCAGCTTTGCAACCAAAGCTGGCGAAGCCATGGCATCCAGGTACTTGGAGGAGGGCTCAGCTGGCATTGTGCGGGGGGATTGCCTATACAAGTTGGCGGAAGACATCCAACGAATCACTTGCGGGCAACCAGACAAGATCCCTTTCTCGATGCTCATCAAGGTCTGCGAGACTCTGGGCCCTCTGTACAAAGACAACCGGATGAACTCCAAGATCATCAGCAAGTGCTGCGCCACATGCACTGTGCTTGAACACTTTTTTTGTCACAAGACACCGGTGACTGATGTGCGCTACAAGGACGTCTTGTGGATGTTTGATGAGTACGAGATGCTGCGGCCGATGAAGGGGAAGCTGAACAAGGTTAAGCTTGACGAGCTGCGCACTCTCCATGACCAAATGTTGCAGGTGAGCGAGGCCCTGGATGTGTGGGGCGGTCTTGCCGCTGGCCACGACGCAGAGTGTGTGTTTCTGGCCATACTCTGGCCAGTCCATGTCCTGATACAGGACTTGCAGCCGGTGCTTCGAGAGTTCACATACGAACACACTGCGGCAACACAGTGAGTGTTTGGGCTGAGCTTGAGGGGCTGCTGCAGCCTGAGAAACGATGTGTTTGCTGCCGCATGCTTGTTTGCAGGCAAGAAAAATAGCACCTGGGGCAATATTTGTCAATTTGAGATGCTTTTTGTGCAAGTTACTTTGAGCGCTCTGGTCCAAACTAGCCTTTTTTTAGGGGAGCCATGATGGAACAGTCAGACTGGTGTATGCACAACAGCGTGCCTGACGACACGCCGCCGGCATCCCCAGCGTCGATGCCGCTTCCGCTTTGGGGGAGCACTTATTTCCTCACCCCCGCGGCGGCCGAAGCTTTATGGCCTTTCCTTACCCTCGGCGAGCGAGCATCGCTACAAGCTGCCGAGTGGTGGGTGCATGCAGACTTGCGGTGGTATATACGTGGCATGGCCGCATTGCCCGATTTGCTTTGTGACTCCTCCAGCAGTGCATCTGAACAGGAGGCCCTTCGCACCCGCCGCCCCAGGCGCGCCGGGTGACGCATGCCTGGCTCACTCGCCTCGCACCCGTGCTGGTAAACGAAGATAGTCAGAATGCCCTTGGTCCCATGTTTATACTGCCGGAGTTCCACGCAGCGCTGCTGCCGCGAAAACCAACTGCGTGCCCGCAGTTGGTTCTTGTTAATGGCCAACACCTCTGCAAATTCCAACAGTAGCTTAGTCTTGACTTTACACGTTTCGGGCGCAAGGTCGGAACAAGAAAAAGACCCTCTTACGCAAGGCTAATGGTGGTAGAGCTGCAGTCTTCGATTCGTGCCTGTGTTTGCTCGGGCGCGCCTGTGAACAGTTTGAAACATGTGTCAGGGATGCTGTGTTCATGTCGTGATGGTTGAATTGCCCGCCGCAGCTGTTAAGGAACATCTGTGGAACATCTGCGGAAACGCAGCTGTCAGTCAGACAATGCCGTGGAATTCTGACTGGCAGGCCGTGTGCGATGTCTGCGGATGGAAATGCAAGACCCCGTTGTTCAACAAGAAGGCCTTCAAAGACAGCGGTGTGATGGTTTGCGGTTGGAACTTTGAGGTGATGCGTGTGCCTGCTGGAGGGAAAGGCTGAGGCTGGCCTGCAGCACAGCTGGCGCTACACCAGGGATGAGGCCTTCAAAGTTCGGTCCGAAAATTGCGAACCGCCGATGTGTACTAACTGGGTGGGCGCCGTGTATGATCGCTTGCCGCCATCATCGCAGGCATCCTCGGCGTGGACCAGCACCTCCCCGCCGCCGCCGTGGCTGAGTCCGCCGCCGCTCCCGCCCGAGGAAGTGCTTAAGGATATCTTGGACGAGCTGACAGGGGTGCAAGGCCGTGTCAACAAGATAGAGATGATGATTATTGGGCTGCTGAATCAGAAGAATGAGTCCAAGGAGACAATCAAGCCTTGCTAGACACAGACAGCCCAAGGAGACAGTCTTCGAGCATCGCTAGACGCAAACTGCGGCCACGCAGTCTTGCCAGTGTTTCACTTGAATTGCTGCTGCAACAGTCTCTTCGCACATTTTGCAGCCAGAAAAAAAACGCAGCGCAATGCTTTGTCAATCCATGAGCAAGGGCCCGCCCTGGGTTGGCTGTGCAGCTCTTCGAGTAGGGTATGCAGGCATCTGGTAACACTGCACGACTTTGTTTTTTCGGTTGTGTTGTCGTTGGCGACAGCAGGAATTGCCCTTCGCCTCTTCAACATAAAGCTTCCGCAACTCCATGCGCACCACATTGTTGACAAAACTGCATCTAGAACCAGCTCTGCACCCGCAGTTGAACAGTTGCTGTCGAATGATCTATTTGTTGGAGCTCCTTGCCTTGGTTGTTCAAACTTACTTACTCAGGCTGCTAGTGGAAAAAAACAGCTCTCAAATGTTGTTGCCGTTCAGTGATCATGAAACACAACTGCATCTCACACTGCTTGCGCGCCAGCCTTGGCTTCAAGCAAGGGCAAGGCAGATTGAAGACTGCTTTGGCAACACAGCAGGACATGCCGCGACATTCCGACGAGTATGGCAGTGTGGCGCTATACTTGTTCATGAATGTCAATTTCGACTGGCATGTCTTGGCGCACCGAAAGTGCAGCGGGTTTCTTGCTACACCTGCTGGAAGCATAGTTCCAGCAGATCTTGTCTACAGGCATGGTGGAAACTGGCAGGAAGATGCGGCCAAGAATGCCGCCTTAAGGGAACTGGTAGAAGAGGCTGGGTTGCAGCTGGACTCCAGCGTCGCGGGCCACTTTTTCACGCTGGCAAAAGACACGACGCTGATAAACCAGAAATTTCAGGACAGGTTTGGGAAAGTGCATGGGGTTGGGGCGTGTGAAAAGCTGCATGTCCCTGTACGTTTGTTCTAACTATTGCAAACACTGTTCAAGCAATGCCCCTGCAGGAAGGCAAGCGGAGAAACGTAAACCACATCAATTTCGGCTTCGTCTTGCCGTCTTTCTGCCACGATACACTAGAGGTCCATGGCCCTCAACGCATTGGCAAACCCGAGCTCCTGCCACACGGGATGGCCAATGTGGATGGGGTCTCAACAAAGCCGCTCGACCAGAATTCCGGGCACAAGTGGGTGAAGGTCAACACGATGCTGAGTCATCGCGACCTCTATGACCTTTGCAGGACTCCGCTTGCAGACTTCCTGGACAGAGTGAACCAAGCCGCTGTGGCAACACAGCGGCCATCACACAGGGCACTGGAAAGCATTGAACGACTGCCGCTGAAGTCGGTCCTCATCGCGAGCGAGATGCTGGCGAATCTCCTGAAGCTGTCGCATGTGGCTGGCACAAAGTCATTGGAGTTGGCCACTCCATTGGTGCAAGCCCCGTATGATGTCCTGAGGAACAACATCGGGAGATTGACCAAGCGTTCAAAGTGGGAAAAACACGGGAGGAGCCAGAGCAACCACCCCCTTGCAAAGGACCCAGCATTGGTGGAGATGATGGTGCGGCGCTGGGCGCACGTCCACGGAGTCTGCGACTCTCTGGGCCAATGCCGCCATTTCCCCCAGGAGACCTCGAAAAGCTCTGGCCACATCGAGTTCGATTACTTGCAGTCGGACAGACTGCACTCTGCGCAGTGGCAGCGTCGTATTCAAGACATCTGCGGAAACGCAGATGGCATCCACTTGCACTCGGTGGTTCACGGCACGTACTGGGAATGTGCCCCGGCAATCCTGAGACAGGGAAAGCTGACTGCGTCAGATAACGACGCCGGGCTGGGGGCACGCGAGTATCACGGCCGAGGAGGCCGTGGAGTCGGAGTGCGCCTTGCCAAGAAATTTGTGTTTGGTAATGATTCCTGAATGTTTAGTCCTTGGTTGTTGTAGTCTTGCCTGTTCGTGCCTTGCCGACCTTGTGCGCCAAGGTACACAGCAGAAGACTGGGAGCACGTCTTCGACCACTACGCGTGGAAGACAAATGTCTTCGGCAACAATGTCTACTACGCTTTGGGCTTCCAGCTTCTGGGCCACACCCCCAGGACGATTTTTAACATGCATCGTGGCGCAGAGCTGGTGTGGAATGCGGAGGACCTCGTGATAGTGAAGGTGATCGTGAGGTATAACATGCGGGTCCAGCAGGGCGAGGCGTGCTCGCGGAATTTCCAGCCGCAATGCCGCCTGCTGCCGAAAGAGTTGCAGGGGGACCACGTGGAGGTGCCCGTATACGAAAAGATTGCAGCAAGCAGGTGGCACGACTGTGCCCACACCCCTCACTGGGAAGAAGACTACGTCCCACACAAGGAGTGGTTCCTTCACATGGACTATGACAAGGTGAAGAATCTCACACCCTTGAGCTGCTGCTTCCCCTGGGCTCCTCAGCCCACCAACGTGAAGGCAAGAGCTGCTGCGTTCACCGCTTGCCGGTCACGCAGCCCGCGAGGCGGGTCGTCAAGCAGCCTTGCGCCGACGCCAACTGTGGTGCCGAGCATGGAGCAGGAAACTCCAACTCTGCAGCCGGAGGAGCCCACTGTCACTCAGCTGCCGGTGGAGGAGTGCAAGCAGGAGCCGGCAAGCCCAACTCCGTTTTTGCCCATGCCAAAATCAGCTGCGGCGACGCAGCTTGACACTGACATGGACAGGAGCAGGAAGAAGTTCCGGCCTGGTTCAACTGTTCGCCAACGTCGCCGGCTGACGACATGCAGGAGGATGATGATGACGACGGGCTGCAGCAACAACTCCAGCGTGCGGAGCACCTGACAATGACCCTTGAGCGTGTCAATGTTCGTGATTCTGACTCTGAGCTGAGCGGAATCTCAGATGAGGATGATGAGGCTGAGGAGGAGCCGGATGACAAAATGTCACAGAAGGACGAGGACCAAGATGAGCACCCGGACCAAGATGAGTGGCGGTGGATGCCGCTTGAGTCAGGTCGATGGCAAGGAGCACAATTGCTGCAATTGGAGAGGCAGTGGCAGGACGCCGGGTTCCCAAAGCTCGGCACTCAGGCAGGCGATTGGTTCCACACACAGATTACAGCAGCGGAGACGGCCTATGTCACTGCGACAGGCATCTATGACAACATGCCTGACCCGCATGGTGGAATTGCGGCGGGGCTATCCAGGACTCGACAGCAGAAGACGCGGTCGCGCATGAGAACGCGATTCAAGAGATCCCGAATCATTGGGCTGCCCTTCAGAACTCGGGGAAGCATGAAAGCGACAAAGAGACTGGCGCCGGTGCACAGGATGCACTCTAGCGGCACCTATACATATACACAATGGGTCGCTGCTGGATACATTGCCGCGCAGTTCCGCCGGCTGCCACGGGCGCCAAAATTCCCCACGGGCCAACGCTGGTACAATTACCGGGGACAATGGCTGAAAGTGACCTTCAACGACGGCATTGAGTGGTGGACTGATGATCCCTGCACAAAGCAGGCGCTCGCTGACGTAAAGGACTGGTTCCTGGGCCTCGAAAAGGTCAAAAACTGAACTGCGTCGCCGCAGTCAGGTTTTTGGAATCATTGCTTGCGAAGCCTTTGTACAGCTGACGGCTTCGGAAGCGGTCGCACTTCAAGCACACAGTCCCGCAGAGGTAAAAAGGGCTCGTCCGTTTTGCCTGAGTGTTTCTGTCGTGGCACAGTTCATGTTGCGGCATCGTTAATCGTTGATCACGCCTGTCGAAACATGCTCAAGTTGTAGGGCAGCTGCTGCACCGACTGCGGCAACGCAGTTCGGATGGCGCCATGCCTTCTTCCAAATGCGTGATTAAGTGGGGAAGACTGTTCAAGTGGGCAAAACTGACTGAGTCGAATGTGCAGTGCCGGTACTGCAAGTGCTTCAGCCGCTCAGTGGAAGGATTGCGAACAACGCAATTGAAACAACATGAGCGTGGAGTACTGCATCGGTTCCGACGAGCGACAGCGCTTGGCTGCAGCCCAAATCTGCCAGGCACCCCGTCAATGGACACCTTTCTGGGTGTTGTGGAGCGCCGCTTGAAAGGAGAATCGCTTCGAAAATCTCCTCTTGGCCGCTACAAGGAAAAGAACATTTCATGGTGCTTGAATGAGGCTATGTTGGACATGGAGCGGAAGAAACTTGGGAAGTGCCAGGTAGCTCTGATTTCGCAAGATGCGCAAGGGCCGATGCTTTCTGTCAGATTTGCCTGTGTGTCAAACCGCGCTGCGAAACCGCAGCGCGGTCAACTTGAACTGCATCAAGGCCTCTTGGGGCTCTTCCACGGCCAAATTTGCGGCGCCCGAAGGATTGCCAGGACAACGCTGCGAGTTGCAAAAACTATGTTTCAGGCTAGAAGAAAACCTCCGTCTGGGTGGTGCGGGAAGGCGCCGACATTTTACAAAAAGGCTTGGCAGCATTTTCGCAGAAGGGTGGAACCTAGGCGGCAAAGCTTTGCTTGCTCCATGTTTCAAAACAAAATGCTTCTCCCTGACGCTGACGCTGCTGAGGAAATGTTTGCTTCGGATGCGGCCGCTGATGAACTGAGAGCCGGCCGTTTACTCTCACTTCGGGACCACTTTCCTGCCGAGACTTTTCCAGCTATGAAGATTCGACTGCGCGACAGCGCGCATGCTGTCCAGCGGCAACTCAGCGCAGTCCTCACGTGTTGCATTCCCAGTAAACAACCCTGCGCGGAACGGACAACTAACAGACAGCTGCCTTGCTGGCTAAGGTTTGCAAAGAAATGGCATCTTGACGAGACGCTTCAGGAATACATGCAGCAATTCATATCTGGAAAGGAGTCTATGACTGCGCTGATTTGGCATTCGCCAGATTTGAAGGTGATGTTTGCGAAGCATGTTGCTAGGCTCAAAAGTGGACATGTTTTAACACACATGCCGCAAGTGTGGCCATAGTGTCTCGTCGCGCTAAGGTTCGGCACCTGGACGCCGAATTTCTGCGTCACAGTGGCATGAGAGACTTGCAGTCGGCCAAGCATCGTCATTCTTCTCTGCAGAAGCCGATGGGGCGATTTATCCTTCTTGCGGATGCGTTCTTGGCCACAGCTCACGAGAGACTTAGTAGGCATCAGGCTTGCTTGAGTATGTCGCCATTTCAAAGAAAAACTGTGTTGCAAATCTAAGGATATTGCGAGTAAAGACCAACGCGAAACCCCGAAGGGTTGCCAAGAAGTTCCTGGAGTCTATATCCACAGAGGTGTACCTGCAAATGGCTATGATGGCTGACGCTGCTGATGAGGAGATCAGAATTTTACGCAGATTTGACAAGAGCCAGATGGACATGAGTGCAGCGCAAACCTGCTTGACAACCTTTGCTCAAAGGCTGCATGTGCTCTTCGTGCAGAAAACAGCCACCTCCAGTGGTTACACACAGCACGCTTCTAGACAGCACTGAGTCGCGAAGCCCGTGATAAGTTTTCAGAGCTTCAAAGACTTGATCTGACTGCCAGGTGCTGAAGTGGCTGGAAAGACCTCGTTTGATTCAACTGGGCGCTGGGCACAGGAGTGTGGGAGGCAGCGTTTCGCCGATCGTTTTCAACAGGTGCTTTGCAAGGATGGCTGCATGGCTCGCCCTTGTCTCGCAGACCATCAAGACAGAGTTTCCTGAATTTGAACTGCTCCACAACTTGTCAGCCTTTTCGCTCAGCGGCCCCCAAAAGAGCGCTGCGGAAACACAGCGCTGTCTTCTGCGGCTCTCCCAGATGTTCGACGCGAACTCTAAGCAGCTCTATGAACAGTTCCAAGACTTAAAGCCTACTGCCCAACGCCACCGACCGGTTCTGAGGTTGTTTAACGGTGCATATTGCTTGTCCTGCTTTGCTTGTCGCTTTCCAATGCTCTGCCCAGGAAAACAACTGTCCAAGTCGGAAGAGTTGGGTGATTTGCAAGCCTGGACCTTGGCAGAGTCAAGTGTCAGCGGCCGCTGCCCGGACATGTCAAAAACGCTTGCCCGTGTCTTGCTGGCATCGGCGGCTGGAACTGCGCAGAGCGAGCGTGACTTTGCAGATATCAAGTACCACACTGCACGCGACAGGGCTTTCTTAGGCCCTTACTTCAAGGCGTTCGAGAGGCGGCTTCGCCAGTGGGACAAGAACAGTCTTCGTGGTGCAGTTGCGATGCTTGCCCAAAAGATTTGGCAGGAAGGCTTCGGCTCTGAAAGATCATCTGGGTCCGCTCGCAAACCTAAGTTTGTTTCCGGTCTTCGACTAGAAGCAAGCCGGCAGGACGCTTGGCGGCACATAGCTTTTTTTAACTTGCCGGAGTTCGCTTTGCACACCTTGCCGGCCAAGGCACGAACAAGAAATCCTGTTTCGGAAGCCGCGTGGATAGCTCGACGCCGGAAGAGTGTGAAGCGGTGCTTAAAGCTGAACGATGCCCCTCGGGACATGCTGCGGCTGAGCAAAAGTTCCCGCAAGGCAGCTGGAAATGCAATTTCCACCAAGCACGAGGAAGCGACCAAGAAGTTGTCGGAGCTGAAGAAAAGACGGTGCTTTCAAGCTCAGCAAGACGACCTGCTGCTGCGGCAAGAGCAGCTTCGTCCAGCAGAGCACAGCCAATGCTTGGAGCGTAGGAGGAAAGCTGACCACCAAGCTCAGCTCGAAAGCTCGCTGAAACGCAGGCGGAGTCAGCCTGAACTTCCAGCTCTGGCCAATATGCGCCTTGGCGTTTGAATTTGCTTTTGCGCCTTTGTTCTTGCAAGTTTTCTTAGGCGATTGCTCGCGAAAGAGGAGGCAGACTCTACTGACTTGCACCAGAAACTCCACTCTTTGGGTGCCCTGGTGGTCGCTGATTATCTCTTGGCTGAAGGCGTTGTGGTGAACAATGTCGCAAAACCTGGCTCTCGAGCTTCATGGCTAATGCGACTCTCTGGTGGTCTTATCGTAAGCCAAGCTGCGATCAAGACCGGGTTTGGGCCTTGGGTTAAATACAAAGGGCCAGCCAAGGGCACCCGAAGACATGAGCTCATTACGCCATCATTTCGCAAACGTCATCCGCGATTCGCTGTCTTGGCACAAACACGCATGCAAGAGCTCAACTGGAAAGTGTACGTGCGGGCCTTGGCTGGCTGTGGCACACTTGTCGTCCTGTCCGTGTCCCGTGTGCCTTGTTTGGAGCGGCGCGCCCCTGGTAACAGAACTGAGGACAAGGCTGCCACCTGGGTGAACGCAGCCAAAGCTGCCAAGACCAAGAAGAACTATGTGAGTGTAGGACTGGTGCAGGAAAAGTCCGTGCTGACATCCACAAAGATGTTCAACGCCCATACATTTGTACAGTGGGGAGCTCTTGGGGCAATAGAGCGATTCTGCCTGGGTCACAGCCGCCAATGACGAGCATTGGTCGCTGCACAGAATCTGCAGACTGGGGAAGAGGGCTGCCACTGCCTCGCGTCATAACAGAGAGAAACACGTCTATGCGATGGACGGAAAGTGCTTCTTGAAGCGCTGGGAGTTAAACAGTGTACAAAGCCGTGGGGGGGTGGGGGGAACCTTGTCCCGGCTGATGCGCGGGTCCGGTCAGCCGAAAAATCCTCCATTTTGTGGGAGTTTTGTTTGAGCGCTTTCTGCCACGCAAGCCAGGTTTTTGGTGTTGCTCCCTGTGTCTGCCAAATGAACAATTCTGATGCATCAGAATTTTGGGCCCCTGCGAGTTCTGATGCACTAGATTTTGGGTCCCTGCGAGTTCTGATGCACTAGATTTTGGGCCCCTGCGAGTTCTGACGCACTAGATTTTTGAGTCTAAGTCGTTTATGCTTTTTCAAACGGGTCCTCGGGCTCTTTTGGGCCCGACAGCCCGAGTGCCAGGGGGTTCCGAACCCCCTGGCGCTGCGAGTTCTGATGCATCAGAACTTGCAGTGCCGGGGGTTACCCCCCATTTTCGAGTCCCAAGTGCCGGGGGGTTCCGAACCCTCTGGCACTCGGGACTCGAAAATGGGGGGTAACCCCTGGCACTGCGAGTTCTGATGCATCAGAACTTGCAGTGCCAGGGGGTACGGAACCCCCTGGCGCTGCGGCTCAAAATCGGGCTGACCTGCTAGTTGTTTTGGGGGGTATGTGCAATTAAGCCCCAAGCCGAGACTACTACGTCTTGTTGTCTGTTGTCTGGTGTGCTCATGTGTTCTGTCTGCCCGTCAAGCCGCTTCCCGCTTCGCCCCGCAGCCAGCTTTCCTCCAGTTGCTTCTTCAGCTGACTTGCTGCGTTGCCGCAGAAAGTCCGTGAAGCATGGGGAAGACATCCTTGAAGGTGAAGAAAACTGGCATCAAGAAGCCTCCTCGCGTGGAGAAGGTGGAGCCACATTGCCAGCGCAAGTGGCCAATCATGCTTGGGAGCGACTGCAGCGGCATGGGAACTGATGTTGTGGCAGCGAAGCAACTGGGGATTGAGTTCATGGTTCAGTTTGCCACCGATGTGGACCCAGATTGCCGAAAGGTGATTCTTTCCCACAAAAAAGGACCGAGGAGTCTTGGATATGCTCTTGGAAATGTTTGCGAGAAGTGTGACTTGTACACAGCTGGGTTTCCGTGCCAACCATACAGCAGACTGCCAGAACAAGTAGCTGTTTTCAACCGAGTTTGGGTTACTTTCTGTTTTTTTGCACATAGGTCTTTGCTTAGTCAGCTCCTTCCGAGGTACGGCGGGCGTCGGGCAGGGGAAATGCGACCAACGTGATTTATCAAAGGCTGTGGTGGACTACATCTGCCGCATGCAACCGCGTGGATTTGTGCTGGAGAATGTGACGGGCATCCGGAACAAGAAGCACAGGAAGCACTTCAACAAACTTCTGCAGCAGCTCAAGGAATGTCGGCTTCCTGGGTCGCAGAAGCGGGCCTATGCTGTCAGCTGGCGAATGGTGAACAGCCGCAGTTTCGGGCTTCCGCAGAACCGGAAGAGGATCTACATCATGGGCGCCAGGAGGTCCACGCGCAAGGGTGTGAAAACCAGAAAACCAAATATGGTCCACTCGCTGCCTGAAAGCAAGTTCGCTTGCCTGGACGACTTCTTGGAGAAGGGGCTTCCCAAGGTGGACATCAAGAAGCTTTGCAAAACAAAGCGGAACAACATTTTGGCAGGAAGGAAGAAGCTCAAGGCGAAGGGTGTTTGGAATCTGGACAGGGACATCATCGACGCAGGAGCCGGGAAAAACTTCCGGCAGGTCACCTCGGGCTATGTTCCCACAATCACATGTGCACGAGCCTCCGGCGACAACTTCTGGCTCGACAACGATTCTTGTCCAAACCAGATTTAGCGAGTGCAAATAATCAAGTGTGGCGAGTTGCGCAGCCCGCAGCCCGCTTACAGCCTGTCTGCTAAGGAAAGTCGCTTTCTCAGCCTCAAGGAGCTGGCGGCTTTGCAGGGATTCCACAACTTCCGCTGGCCCAAAAGTGTGTCCCGCGCCAAGAGAGGCAAAATGGTGGGCGACGCCATGTCGGTTCCTGTCCTGAGGGAGGCAATGAGGGCGGTGCTCACGGCAGCTAGGTTGATCCGCTGGGCCTAGTAACTGTGGAGCCACAGTTATTAAGACAAGTGCTGCTCCTGTTTAATTTGCTGGGACGATGGCCCTGCTTTGGGTTGGTGCTCCGCGACTGCAACAATTGACCGGGGTAAACAAAAAACGGAAGCGTTGCTGACGCGGATCAAATTCGACTTTTCACAGAGCGTGGCCCGTGCTTTCAGATTAAGGCTCATCCGCAGTTTTTAGATTAAGGTTCATCCGCAGTTTTTTTTATTTGAGGCCCCCGGTGCCAGCTGCGTAACCGCAGCGAGGTGCAGACTGCTATGGTTCAATCAACATCCTCGGCAAGCTCAACCCCGGTGCAATGCCGGAACATAAGCGCTTCCCACTACGATGACGTGAGGAAGGCTTGGGAACTCATTGTGGAGCGCGGGCCTCAGTAATAGAGATGCCATCAGTCAGTACTGCGCTGCTGCTCAGGACGGATCTTTTCAGGGACCTTGAGTCAATGAAGCCCTTAACGATCGAGGAGGGCGGTCGTCAAGACCCCTTCGACAATCGCAAGTTGCAGTCCATGATGGAGGCCATGAAGGAGGGAGATTCCACTACTGACCAGTACATTGCAGGCGGCAATGTAGCGTGGGTTAGCTGGTCATGGTCTTCGACTGCAAGTGTGCCAGTGTACAAGAGCAGCGTAAAGTGGATCATGCGCGCCACGTACAAGACGCCCCAGCCTATAAATTTGGTGGTGGCAGTGGATGACTTGTTTATGGACCAGAAAAATGGGCAAATGAAGAGGATCAGTCCGGAGGAGGACCATCACGCCTTCATCTTGGCCACAGCGAGGGACTTGCAGCACGACAAGTTCCAGGAGGCCGGCGCCGTCGCTGTCTTGGCCCCTAAATACATTACTAGCCAAGCATTGAGTTGCCAGCGCAGGAATGGAGAAGGGCGTGGCTGTCTTCCACGATCGATTGCCGCTTCAAGCCCGGGCTGAATTTGTTCTGGGAAGCGGCCAAGCAATGGGAGGATGTTGGGACCAGCTACGAGACCATGTACTACAGCCCTGTGCAACGCATCTTTCAAATAGTGTCCTTCAAGTTGAATCACGAATCAGCTTCCAAGACCAAGCTGACGACTACGAAGCTTTTCGAGATCTTGTCTGCCAACTTGACGGTGACATCGGGGGAGGCAGTGACGCAGTCCTTCCTCGAAGTCTTGATGGCTCTGTGGAATTCCTTGCTGAGCGACACTTCTTTCCGAGAGGAAGTCCTGCTTTCTGAGGAGCTCTTCGGAAAGCGAAGTCCCAGCAAGATATATGTTTTGCGAGACCTTGCCACTGCTTGCAAGAAGCAACCGCCTTGCGTGAAGTGGGTGTTCGATGCCCTCATGGATGCGGCGTTGAACAAAACCTTCAAGCAAGGCGAGCTCAACCCCCAGGCGTTGGCCGGCAAGAACCCCCGTGGGATAATTCCAAAGGGCCTGACTCCTAGCACTGCTGCTTTTTTCTTAGGTTTTGCCTTGATTGATGGGGGCGCACTGCTTCTGAGGCTGTTGCATATGTGGGCATGGAAGTATGTCCTGAAAGATGAGATCCTGGACATGCTGTTGGCTCACAAGAGCCTGCCATGTGAGGACGCAAAACGCATTCGGGAGAAACTCTCCACTCAGAAAACGTGGCGCAAGGCAATGGCTGGTGGCCTTCTCTTCTCGCGGGAGACGCTCGACAATATCCCTGACAATGAACTTGACCCTAGCATTTTGACTGCAATTGGTGATTCAAGTGTCGCCCATGACATTGTAATGATCTGGACATGGCGCCGAGGCAAATCCGTGAAAGTCGTGGCCAACAAATCGTGGCTGGGGCGCTGCAGCCAGCCAGTCAAGAGGCTGCGGAATTTCTGGCAGATCTCATTTACACCAAGAAGTACGACGAGAAGGTGAAGAGCGTGTTGCACACCAACTTTGACGTGAATGCCCTTCTCGAGCGCGAGGTGCTCAAGCCCATCTGGGACAAGCTAACCAAGAAAGACGACAAAACGGCTGCGGCAACGCAGGCGAGTCAGCGGACAAAGGTGCGTTGGATGACGCCGCCCTTGTGAAAGCCGCCATCCGCCTTTCAGAGCCCAATGAAGCCAAGGCAACTGAGGCTGTCCATGCAGTTGAAGCTCTGAAGACTGAAGACAAAGAGTTTCTGCTAGAAACTGAGACAACCGCCAAGGACCTTGTCAATTCCCTTTTGCAGGTCGCGGTGGCTGACCAAGAGATTGACAAACTCATCCTTGCTTTGTCGAAGGTGGAATTCCTAAAGACGCGAAGCCAGGAGGGTTCCCAACTTTTCATTTGGGACGTTGAGCAGGCAGGAGAGCATAAAACCGACGCTCGGAGGTCCACCCCCTCCGTTTCAGAAAGAACACTTCGAGAAAGTGGTCAAGGGCGTGCTTTTTGCACGAAACATGCAATCCACTTTGACCTTTGACGACTCGGACGGGCCGCCTCCCCCAGACGCTTCGGATGTGTTGCCTAGCTTATTACATAAACACAGGATGCGTGCGCCGTCCATGCGTTGCTCATCTTAGGTTCTTGTTCTTTGACGGAGGCCGGTCAGGCCTGCATTCTCAGTGGAACAACCTGTTCAAGGGCATCGGCGTGACTAAGATGTGGAATTTAATCCACAGTGAGGCCTCGACAACTGCGAACAGGAAGGCCAGGAATCTGTCAGGGACGGCGATTGAGCGTGGGGCCAGGGCCTCAGCGTTTTAATGTGATTTCCTCGGAGGCACGGGGGGCGGATAATGAGGTCAACGTGATTAACTTGGCAGAAAAGGTCTTGGTGACCACCACGGATGCGCAAAAGCTGCAAGCTATCACGGGAAGCCGGAAGAACCTACATTTTGAGGGGACCGTGTGTTCAGATGCTGCGCCTTGGATAAACCAAACTGTGCGCGGTTGTTTGGCGCGCTCAGCTTGCGCCCCTTGTTTGCGTGCGAGTTTCTGAGGTCTACGGGGTCCCCCGGCATGATTTGGCAGGGCTGACAAGGCTGGCACCTGTGTTCAAGCACGAGTTGCTTGGAAGCTTCCGCGTGGCTGGTGCACCGAACAACCAACAGCGAACAAATGCAAGTGCAAAGGACAACGTGGCAGGAGAACCGACCACTTGGAATCCAAGAAATTCGCACATGATCGAGGAATTGTTGCACAGGTATCGGCCACGGGCTGTCACACTCATGACAGCAGCAGAGCCTGCGACAGCCAGCGTGATTTTGACAAAAAGAATTCCAGTGACAGCAATTTGCTCCTTGGCTGCATCGCAGTTTGATGTCCTTTTGCTCGAGTTTGGTTCTGGTGTCCAAGAAGAGCACGCCAGGCTTCTCACAAAAGCACGCCAAGTGGTTCAAGGCCCAGGTCTGCACACAGCTCCTCGCGGCGATGACTGACCCTGCCAACGACAAGATTTTCAACGCAAAGCTGGAAAAACTTTTGCACCTTCCGCATCCGCAGAGCAGCAGCACCCCTGAGCCTTCCACGTCCACGGTGACAGGCAAGAAGCGAAAGTCGCGGGGAGGTGCCAATGCAAAGCCGAAGCCAAAGAAGGCTGCAAAGATGAAGGCGGCTCCGAAGAAGAAGTCGGAGAAAAATCTGATTGAAGAAGACGAAGAAGACGAAGAAATTGAAGATGAAGCGGACGTCGAGGAGGAGAATCTGAGTGAAGACTCTGTGGGCAGTGATGACTAAACAAACTGTGGTGCCACAGTTTGTGCATTCTTTTGTTTAGCCAGCGCATGACAATAATGATGATAGCGGGACATGTCTGTTGGCAGCGAAGCAATCACAGACCCAGGGCAGATTGCAGTTCGGAGCGCTGCGAGGAAAATGGGAGAAACACGCTGCTGCAATTGTGAGTGTCCTGTCTTTTGAACTGACAGTGCACGGAGAACCATTTGCAGTCCACGACCTGTGCTCTTGAGCAGTTTGCGCAAACTGCTCATGAGCCCCTCAAGCCAGTAAGTAGCATTGCCATTCATGAGCGGCGGCGTTGAAGAAGGCAACTTTTTCCCGAGCCTGAGGAAGAACGACAATTGCGATGAGCCTGACTCTGGCAACGAGGAGGCTGAGCCTTCCATCGAGCAGCTCTTCGGCGAGGCGGGGGGATGGGATGATTCTGATGAGCCGGAGGACGAGAACGAAGATAAGAATGAAGAAGAAGAAGCAGAAGAAGAAGACAAAGACGCAGGAGAAGATCCTCCATGTCCAGTAGCGAAGGCCAAAGCCAAGGCCAAAGCCAAGGCCAAGGCCAAAGCCAAGGCCAAAGCCAAGGCCAAGAAAGAGCCCAAAGCCAAGGCCAAGGACAAAGCCAAGGCCAAAGCCAAAGGCAAGGCCAAAGCCAAGGGCGCGTCAAAGAAAACCACAAATTATGAAAATACCCGAAAAGCTTTCTTTGACAACGCTGCCGAGAACGGCCTGGATAGTAATGCTGCCCGGAACGCCTGGCTTGAGAGCACAGAGAGGAAGAATGCGATAGCTTCAATGCCAAGTCCGGAGAGAAGGCAACGCAAATTTGTGAAACCTCCTCCCGCTGATGATGTAAACTAGACCTTGTGGCAATGTCTGCTGCGGGCGCGCAGCAGACCATGGCACCGCGTGATGGGCAAAGAAACAAAAGAGCAAGCATTGCGTGTTGGACCTTGCAAGTTGCGACTGTCCTTGAAAGTTGCCATGTTGTTGATTGATGTTATTGCCCTGCAGATGATTTCGCTTCACATCTAGGCTACTGCGCGTCAGTCCCACTTCCGACAGACATTACTGTGCTACCACAGTAATTATGTCGTCATGGTTGGACAGCATGGGCCGTCAGGAGGCACGGTTTCAGCCAGGCGACCACGCTTGCTTGGTGACGTGGAAGTCCAGCTTCTTCCCGCTCTATCAGCTTCATTCGGAGATACTGGAAAAGTTGGAGCAAGCCATCGTGTTTCGCAAAGGGAGCCCCATCTGCATGGAGGAGTTCAGGGATCTGCGAGTGTTCATTCATGTGAACAGCGACGATTATCTGGAAAGACATTACACAGAGGAAACTGCAGACTGGTGCAATCTCGCACTTCCTCAGTGCAGCAGTGGATCGAGCGTCGGCCTTGGGTTCAGCTGGTGCCAGGGCCCACAAAGAACCTGATATGTGCCATCAACGAGTACAAGAGGAAGCATTATCAGTTGCGGTGTGTGGTGTATGACATTCAACGTGCCCCTTATGGTGGAGATTATGGGCCGCTTGGCCATGCTTCCTGGGAGAAGCGCTTCTTGATTTGGGGCTGGCAGGACGAGCTCGATCGCGTGCCTGACTGGTCCCAGGACTATTCCTCGATACTTTGCCTGCCAATCAGTGACCCCGTGCCAAAACCACGGGTGATGCTGAAGGCCCTTCACAGACGAGACGTTGACATGATTCGCAGGTTCATGCCACTTTCTCTCTTTCCTGGCAACGCCATCTGGCATCCTGATGACATCGAGCAGATCACTGCAGTAACGCATGAATCTGATGCAGAAGGAGAGGACGCTGACATGCAGGTTGAGGATCCGGAGTTTCTATTGGTCGACACCGCCGACCAGGTCCCTGGCACCGAGTGCGATCAAATTGGCCGTGTCCAAGTTGGACCCATCATCAACAATTCGCCATGGCACCAAGATCAGCGCGCAAAGCAGCGTGCTGCCGCCAGCTGCGGAAACGCAGCTGCTGGAACTACAAAACCAGTCACTGTGTTCTCCTCTGAGTAGAGACTGAGACAGGCCCGCCGCCAGCCACAACGCACAGTGTTTTTGAGGCTGAAGTTTTGTGGCCTTGGATTGAAAAAAATGCATCGAGCCACGGAGTGTGGTGTTCGCATGTGCATGAGCACTGCTAGGCTTTGTTGTTGTGTGAGTGCACGGGCATTGCTGCTGCTTGTCGTCCTGCCCTTGACTTGCATCGCCGCAGTCATTAAGGCCCGAGTTTTGCCGAAGGTTTCCAAACATGTCGTCTGAACACGAGAGCACGGTGATTTTCGGCAGTCGGGCTGACCTTCGCGCAGAGCGGAAACGCAAGCGTGAAGAGTCGGGGGACTGGGACGAGCTTAGCCACCCAGACTTGCGGAGCATTCTGCAGCAGAAGGAGCGGCTTGGAAACATTTTGATGAAGTATTACCCCACGCTCCTCCATTTACCTGCGGATGCCCTGCCTGAGACACCGCCTGTTGGCAACCATTCCTACACGGTCAAGCCTGCAGGATGCTGCAAGATTATGGTTAAACTGGACAACTCAAGCTTTGTGGTGAACGGCCTTGGACAATCACAGAAGTTTGGCTTCGGGATGAAGTTCTACGTGGGGAGTGCCGACGATTTGCCACTGAGTGAGCGAGTTATGCCAGGGCTTGTCGCAGTGGCTTGGGCAGAGGCCCAGGTCCTGGCAAGGAAGTGGCAGCAGAAGAAAGATTCCGAGCACCCTGATGTCTCGCCCAGCTGCGATGCAACAACTGAGCCATCCCCCGAGGATGCCTCTTCCGGAAGCCAAACAACACTGGCTTGGGAGCAGTTCAGCCCTGATCGACTTTGACTCCAGTACAGATTGGATCAGGTGTTCAAACAACTGCGCCCCCGCAGTTGGATGCCTTGCTGTTTTCCCAAACGGGGGTTTTTGCAAGCTGCAATTGCTGCTTGCTTCTTAGCAGCAACATGGTCGGGGAGACATGCAATTGACATGTCGCGGGGAAAGCTGAGAGTCTGAAAAAGGAGCCCGCGTGAGTTTCAACAGCCACTGCGTGGCCATGTTGAAGCCCCCCGAGTCACTCTGCGCAAAAGATGAGGGGTCACTCTGCGCAAAAGAATAGGGCAGGCGGGATTTGAACCCGCGACCTCCCTACCCCCCCGTGTGTCCACAGGTTGGTCCGGGCACGCTGCCATTGCGCCACCGCCCCTTGCTCCCTCTGTGGCAACTTCGGGGCCTGAACCCGGCCCAAATTTTGAACAAGTCTTCGGAGCCACCACGGAGAGTTTTTCCAGCTTGAAAACAATTTAGAGCCTGAACCCGGGGCCCAAATGGAACAGCTTTTCGGGGCCCGAATCCGGGACCCGAATGGAACAGCTTTTCGGGGCCCGAATCGGGGCCCGAATCAAACAACTTTTCGGGGCCCGAATCCGGGACCCGAAAGGAACAGCTTTTCCGAAAGGAACAGCTTTTCGGGGCCCGAATCGGGGCCCGAATCGAACAACTTTTCGTGGCCCGGGCTCTTGGCTGTGGATGTTTCTGGGGGCTCTTTGGAGGCCACCGTTCTGCACATTTGTGTCCACCAGCCATCTTTTCGGGGCTCGAATGGTATACGACTTTTCGGGGCCCGAATCCGGGACCCGAATGGAACAGCTTTTCGGGGCCCGAATCGGGGCCCGAATCGAAAAACTTTTCGGGGCCCGGGGCTCTTGGCTGTGGATGTTTCTCCAGGGACTCTTTGGATGCCACTGTTTCAATTTGCACATTTGTGTCCACCAGCCATCTTTTCGGAGCCCGAATGGTATACGACTTTTCGGGGCCCGAATCCGGGACCCGAATGGAACAGCTTTTCGGGGCCCGAATCGGGGCCCGAATCGAACGACTTTTCGGCCCGGGGCTCTTGGCTTTGGATGTTTTTCCAGGGGCTCTTTGGAGGCCACCGTTTCAATCTGCACATTTGTGTCCACCAGCCATCTTTTCGGGGCTCGAATGGTATACGACTTTTCGGGGCCCGAATCCGGGACCCGAATGGAACAGCTTTTCGGGGCCCGAATCGGGGCCCGAATCGAACAACTTTTCGGGGCCCGGGGCTCTTGGCTGTGGATGTTCCTCCAGGGGCTCTTTGGAGGCCACCGTTTCAATCTGCACATTTGTGTTCACCAGCCATCTTTTCGGGGCCCGAATGGAATGACTTTTTGGGGCCCGAGCCCAGTGCCCGAATGGTAGTTTTTTTCTTGTGGTGCTTGAATACTTTGTGCAAGTTGGACTTTTTTGTTTTTGGGGGATCTAAAGCTTGACTTGCCGGTAGTTGAACCTTTCGACCATTGACAAACTCTTATGGGCCAGCATTGAAAAGATCTGGGCAGGGGGTGGACTCTCGCTACTTTCTTTGTCAAGCTCCAGCCGCCTGACTTCACGTCGCCGTTGCCAAAGGGGGCGTGCCATGGTTGTGAGAATAAAGAGCGAGCTGGGGGAGATGAAGAACACCAAGAAGCTGCAGGCCGACCCCGTGAATGTCAAAACTGCAACTAAGAGACGGCAGCTTGGAATAACAGTTCAGTCAATAATTGTAGTATGTGTTTTATTATCTCTTCAACTGTGTTCTTGAGCCTGCCCAAAACATCTTTGCAAACTGCACTGGGCCAGGTACGAGAACAGCCGGCGCTGCAACATCCGTGTGCGACTCACCAAGGAAGAACTACTGAATCTCCAAAACCATGATGAGTTGCTTGCTGAAGTAGATCGGCTGCGGCTGGACAATGACTCCATGAAGAAAGAATTGGATTTCTGGACCAAAAGCACTACCATGGGTGCACGGGACTGGTGTGACCGTCTCCGCCAGGCTGAGCAGAAATTCCGTGAAGCAGCTGAAAAGAACGCGCGGCTTGAAGAGGCCCTGCGTGATTTAAACAGCAAGTTGGACCAGCTTGCCCTTATGACAAACTGCGCTCGCGCAGTTTGTTTTGAGGCGAAAGCAGCCAGCGCCAGTGCCTGAGGCAAACCTGGCAGCTGCCATATGACGGGGTCTCACTGGCGCTGTCCAGCTGTATCTCTTTTCCATTGGCATGGGGCAATGCCGGAAAAAAAGAGAGCAGCTGCGCGTTCACGGCCTTTTGCTTCTTGCTTATCGGCTGCTAAGGTGGCCAACGATTGTAACCAGTAGGCTGCCAAGTTCCCCTGCTGCATGTTTCTGCCCAAGCGGATCCCGCCCCTTCCCTCTTGACTTTCTTCTTTGGGGTCCTTTTGGCCATGCAGCAACGCAAGTCAAGTTCAAGCCACCTCGGAGTAAGAGCGCATCCCAAAATTCTTCCCCCCCCCCTCCCTCCCCAAGATTTTCGGCAAAAAAAACACTTCCGAAAAACGGATTGTTTTGACAAAGAACGCGCACGCGAAAAAACAAGGTTTTCGGTCCAAAAAAAGCACCAAACAAAAAGGCATAAAAAGCATGTCCTTAATGACCGGCCAGGTTTTCTCTACCGAGAACATCCGTTTCTCGAGCTTTTCCAAGTCCTTAAGGATCTCATCCTCGGAAGCAGCATGGCTCCTGTGGACTGCCTCACGATTCTCTTGAATCATCTGGCGAAGCCGATCAGTCGCGGCCTCGTTGTCCTTATAACAGATTCGTGAACCTCGTGGGAAAGTAGATTGATCCTCTGCTCCACGACTTCAGCCTGTTCATCGATGGCTTGCCTCACAATGGCTTTGCTGTCAGGAATAACTTCCCTTGCAAACCGTTGAACTATCATTCGCATCCTCCCGGCATCAGATTGAGTCGCAACTTCAGCTGCCAGGCGATCGACCTTATCCTTCGTCTGTCGACTCTCGTCGCTCCATTCCCTCCGCATGGAACTCACTTGACCGTTCAGTAACCTGATTTGGTCAGCAAAAATATGGAACGCCTTCGCGACTGAGCCAGAAACCTCACCCCTCTCGAGCATCTCCTGGATGTGCAAATCAAACATCTCCTTTGCCCTTGTGTCACCTGATTCGCCAGAAGACTGGGATCTGAGGGCGGGAGGAGTCGATATCTCGATCCTCTCAGGAGCCCCACCAGCCCCGGCATGTCTTCTTGGGTCATCTACGGGACGATCATCAATCCTGGATGGCCTACTCGGGGTGGATCCCCTTCTCCGGCTATCGCCAGATCGGGGATCAATGTTGGATGCACGTGACTCGGGGGTGGAGTGAATGTGAACATCAGCAGGATCGGGCATCTCCTCATCCTGCAGAGCCAAGCCCATTGGTGAGGGGCTAGCCCTCCTCGCCTTCGACCTATCGGTCTCAATGGCTAGAGGTGACGGCCTCTTCGCGGAAACACTACGTTCCCTGGCGGTCGAGCCCCATTGAGGTGTGAACTCGTTGCTAGACCTCAGCGTTTCAAGGTCACTGGTATCCCGCCCTAACGGGCTAGCGATCGACGGACGATCTTCGATCCCGAGCGCATCGGCAAGCCGACCATCTCTGGCACCTGTCCTAACGACATCGGCAGCCCGCTCAGTGATCCTCGGCGAACCAGTAACCCGGTTCGAGTTCACGTCTCTCTGATTCAACGGACCTCCAAAGGTAATGTTGGGAAAAGGGGGAACATTCGGGGTATCACCAATCGCCGGGGGACCTATCGGTCCCTCACGGTCATGGATGGCCTCCAATCCCCGAAGAACTTCCCGACTATCCCTGGCTCTCTCTCTCTCGCTTCGGGCGTCCCTGTCAACACGAAGGTCCCTGGCGGCTCCACGAGAGAGGCTCCTGGGCCTCGCAGCATCACGGATCCTAGCATTTCGGCGTGATTGGTCCTCCTCCTCATCCGCAAAATTGTAATCTTCGCCATCATAAGACTCAGATTTGGCAGTATTAGGGTTGGGCCTACCGGCATCAGATCCCTGTTTTGAGCTACTGCCCCAACCTGCGGTTGATTTCAACAGAGCATCGTATCCGAAGTCTGAGAATTTCCGCTCCTCGTGCTCATCAAACTGACCTGGATTTTGAGAACCAGTGGATCGACCCGAGATACCTCTCGGAGCCAAAACCATAGTCCCTGGTCCTTGCGGCCTGTCCTCAAACTCATCCGAGACCTGCGATTCACCTGGAACAAGAGATCTCGGGGGTCGGGTCGGCATAGCCTCCGGGTCGTCCGAATGAGGGCGGGCCATGTTCATCGCCATGCTGATGAAGTCGAACTGTCCGCGCCTGTGACCTGATTCAGAGCCGCTCCTATCGGAGCGAACCCTTCGTGTCTGCTCATCATCGGTGGCCTGACGGAAAATGCGGTCGTCTCCATCATCGGTGTACCTGCCACGGCTCCTGGGTGTGTCCCTACCGGGATCTTCACCCCTGCGATCCTGACCTGTCGAACCTGCTTCGAAATCCTCGTAGTCGTAGTCCGGTAGGTCCTCACCTGAGCGGAGGCCCCTAGGATGGCCTCCTCATCCACGACACTCTTCGAGATCGTGGGGTCGACATAGAGCTTGTAGTTGATGGTCTCAAGCGCGTAGGAAAGTCCTACGGCTGATAACCTGTGATTCGGGCACGAGCCTGTGCCCAGGCAATGGGTTAGTTGGGGTAAACAAGCCACAAAAGAAAGGTTCCCCAAAAGCAAACCAATCCCCGGTCCCAAAGATCAGGGTTTCCCACACACCAGAGAACAACAACCAAAGGAAAACAAACCAAACAAGAAAAGGGTTAACCCGCAACCTTGGTCGACAACAGGCCGCACGACTGGTCCCTACCAACCTGGCGGCGGCCCGAGGTCTCTTTCTCCCCCGAGAAGCCGTCGGTCGACGCAGGGGTTCGGCGACGCCCATTCGAGGCGCGACGGAACCCAAAACTTGAGCCAAAACACCACAGGTCGGTCACTAACGCGACGTCCCTGATGATGATATTAACCATGGCTAATCACAATTCCCTATACTTAGCCAAACAAAACAGGATGTGTGGCATCTCCTTTCATCCGTATAGTGATTCTTCAGCCCCTTCATCAAAGCACGCGCGTGCGCGCGCGCGCGCGCGCCTTCTGCACCTTTGAGTCTTGAGGTCGCCTGCAATCGGACTCCGTGGAAGATACGATCCACATTTTACGTCACCTGCTGTCAAATTTACTTGTTTCCCCAAGAGAACACGAGGGGACCAGTGAATTTCCCTGGTTTTTGGGAAATTTAGACCTCGTCCCCTCAGGTGCCTCCCGGAAGTGTTGGCCAACCCCCACGTGGAACATGGAGCCAACTTCTTTACACCAAGTCCCTTCTTAGAGGCAAGAACACACCACGCCTGAAACCTCGGAGCCCCCCGAAACTCTCTGAATGTTTAACGGCCTCGTTTCACACCTTGGAGGTTCCCCAGGCCTGCCCTGGGCTGTGTAGGTCAACCAATGATTTCTGTCATGCCAATCCCTAGGCCCACAAGGTCTCACAGCAAGTGACAAACCAAACTTCCCGATCTTCCGCAAGATATGGGTCATGCAGCCAAGACAATTCGGGAATCACTGGTCAACATTTCACCCAGAACCTAGGACGTAGCACATTTCTTGTTTCATTAAGTTAGTCAAGGACAAAGAATGCAAGGTGTTGCCAAACATTGACCCAGATAATCCCTTGGTTTCTGGGCCTGTCAAAGGCGTGGCCAGAAAGTCAGCTTCACTTCCCCAGCCCCTCTTCTGCCAAGGGACAACAGCAAGTCTGTCCTCAGACGTCGGATCGTCCCGTGCAACTCCAACGCCCTATACTTCCCCTTTCAAAATCACCCCACCAAGGGTATCTCAAGCGAAGTTGGCATGTTTTACAACCAAACTTTTCAGAGGAAATATGGGTGTCATTTTTAGAGAGAACACTTTTTGGGGTGGTCTTACGGGCAAACCACAGGACAACCACAATTTTGCGTGGTCCCCCCAAAAAAGACACACCCATGCCCAGGTCTTCCCTGGGCATTTGTTTGTATTTTTCCGTTTCGAGCAAAAACAACGCTCATTTCACCCAAAAATGCTCAATCAGGAACAACAGGTTCAATGGGAAATCTACTTGTGTCCGCCGATTTCCGCTAATTTCTGCTGATTTCCGCTAATTTCCCCTCAGTTTCCGGGAGACAACTCAAGGATTCCGCTCATTTCAAGTTTTCCGCTCAAAATCTGAAACGAGCAAAACACATGCCCAGAGCCCCAAGAAGCGACCAAATGGACCGGGGTATGTTGGAGGGGGGGCCTTAACACAGCACGCAGCACAGCGCGTTTGCCAAGACACACATAGCCTCTGACCTCTGGTCTTGTTCTTCTGCTACCCTCCTCCTCCTCGTCCTGCACACAAGCAAGTTGTTTGATCCTGACCTGAGTTGACTGGACAGAAAACAAGCACTTCTTGGGTCTTGACTAACACCATGAAGACACTTACCAACACAAAGCAATTAAGGATCCGCAAACTTCAAGCAACATGAAACCATGGACGGTACTGCGTGCGGAACAAGTTCTCCACCCACCTCACTGCCGGCATTGTTCCAGCAGGTTTGTTTTGAAGTTCTTTCCCAAAAACAAGAAAAGGGGCCCTATCCATCAGCAAAGAAAGCCCTCTTCAAGGGGGACACAAAACCAAACGAGCAATGAAAGCTGAGAAACACACGCCAATGAAACACATGACACGAAACACGCCCAAAATACCAAACAAGGCCAACGCCCCCCAACCCCCAATAAAAAAAGAAGAAAGCAAGGCAAAAACACATTTTTGAGTTGTGTGCAACCCTGCGCCTCGCTGTCGCTCAGCGGAAACTCCTCCACTGGCCCAGTCGCCTTAAAAGGAGCCACAAATCGAACACATCAGGCGACAGCTGATGGCGAGAGTGTTGGCATCCTCCACGCCCATCATGCGCAAGACACTTTGGAGCTGCTCTTGGGCTCCAGCAGGCGCAAGCCGTATAAGCGGCACGCTGTATCCCCTAATATATGGCGGCGTCGCTTCGTGTACCAAGGCGAGTGGTTGTGCCAGAGGGGTATGGGCATGAGCTTGAGGTTTGCAGTTTCATAAGCTTGCCGCCCTCAGCATGCAGTTGCTGCTGAATTTCCGTCAACTGCGTTGCAGCAGGATTTTCTCTTGGACATCAAAACCAGAAAGGTTAAAGCCACCAGCTAGGGAGTCGAAAGGGCAAGGTCAGGCCATGAGAAGAGGTGCCCACTGTGAGAGCCAAGGGCCCGGCCAAGCTGGCAGCCTCAGGCGGCGCTCCAGTGTCCCATGTTTCGGACCACAGGATGTGATCTCTACAGATCGATGGGCAAATCAGTGGTGACAAAGAGGAAAAGGACTGACAAGCAATGAAGGCTCCTTTCGGAGAATCTGCGGTCCAATTCTCATGTTCTGTTCTCATTTGCAGGCCAGTGAATTATCACAACTTTCCTGGACAAAGTGGTTGGCTTCTATTTGGTTTCGCTTCAAACATCATCCAGAAGGGAATCCCGCTTTTTAAAAGGCACCCCCGCAAGCGACTGTTTCTTTTGTTGGTTTAGTTGGTTGATTTCGGAACCAAGGATCTGCTTTGCCAAAAGGTGCAGTTGACCTTATATTGGACAGGGACCCTTTGGTGCTCATGCGGACACATGCCCATCAACCGCTTTTGAGGGGGGGGGGGGGGGGTCCAAACGTCAAACACCATAGCCAAGTCTGACTGCAATGGATCTGGCAAGCATGCGGCAATAGCAAGCTAAATGGCAACGAGCCCTGCCTCCAATTGTTCCTCCACTTCGTCCTGCGCTTCCTCAACTTCGCCACTGCCTTGGAGCATCTGCAAGCAGCCAAGTGCCCTCTCTCTCTCTCGCTCTATCTTTCCGCCCATTTTATTTATCTTCCTAAACAAAACCCTGCGTGAGTAACTTTTCGTGGGGTTGAAAAGAACGTCAGCGCACTGAACAACCAATGGGGTGAACGTCAGCCCCTTTCTAACTTTCAAGCCAGAGCAAGGAACACAAGCTCGAAAATCGCACTTCTTCGTGGGTTATCTGCTTTTAGGCCATGGGCTCGCCATCATGGGTGTGTAAAGTGCAGAACTGAGGCATTCACTTCTGTTTCTCGTCCAGAAGGCCCCGAATCAGATGCGATCACCCCAATAGAGGCCATGAGTAAACGAAGACCCGAAGGGAAAAACCAACAGGTTTGTTGCCCCGGACAAAAATCCCAAAGTCATTGCTCTAAGTCTTTGGCAGCAGAATTCGGACATCGCGTTTGGTGGTTGATACTCCCCAAATCATCCCTCTTTGATTTTGGCCTGTGTTTAGCTAACCTTAAACTATGATGCTATATTTAATTAGATCCACCAAAGCGGAAACCAAGACGTTCCCAAGGTCAAATGGGGCAGCATCCTGCTATGGTGGCACGTCTGCCAAGGCCACCGCTGTCTGCTGGTCTAAAGGGCACGCTGTCCAAGGCGGAGGCCAATGCCTGCACCCGCAGGGCAAACCTTGGAATCTGCGAGAACGTCCCTTGGGCGAAAGGGAAACCCAAAGGTTCTTGTCCACTTCCGTTTCCCAAGGCCAAAGGAAACCAACATGTCGGGCCGCGTTTCAAGAACTACGCGGCTCCAGGAACCTGTGGCCGCTTGATTTGTGTCAAAAAGCCAGAGAGAAGTGCGACATATCTTTGAAGCGGTGCAAGAGTTCGAACATATTGTATACGGTTACCCTTTGCCCCGCAGGTCGGTGACCCCTATTCAAAGGGGATGACTGGCAAAAGCACAGAACCACGTGGTGAATCCTTGCTCGGACCCGGGTAGCCGCTGGTGAAGGGAAACCAATCGTTAAGTTGTCTAACCCAAGGAGATTTGGTGTTCTATCGAACATCTCGGAGCAGCCCTGTAGGTTGGTACATGTTAACCTCTGATGGTGAAACTGTTTTCGGTTGTTTCAAGGGACACCAGAACAAAACCACAGTTTCTAGTTTCATAGTTCGGGAAGTGCCGCCCATCAATCTAAGCCCCCCATTCCGAGAAGCTGATCTGGCAGATGCTCAGAGGCCATCGCTTCACGGCAGCTGAACCGACGCAGGTGCAGAACCTGTTGCTTCTATTTCCGGTGCAGCCGAATGATTGAGGGTGTCAAAACATGTACGCTCAACATATGCGACACAATGACCCAACAGGACAGGCTTTGTGGACTTGTTTTTGGCAAAGCTTAGTGAGTCCACCTGTGTCCCTAACTTAACCAAAAACTACTGGACAGTTTGAGCGTGTCACGATGTGTAATATCTTGGCACAATTGCGGCGGAAAATGTACACGCAATAGGCCATGGATTGATCTTGCCCCCATACTGGGCAGTTGGTTTTTACGCTCTGGGACACCGACTCTGCATGCACCAGCTGGTAAGTGGCCTATCCCAGTGTTCGTCGGGCTTCAACTGGTGCAGGAATTTGTGTATCCGCAGTAATTATAAGTTAATTGCCTCACCAATTCCTCTGGTCGCATGCACTGCACCAAACTGAGAGCGGTGCGTTTTATTACGCGATGCATCTGGAGCACAGGTCATGCATTCCAAAAAACTACTGGGGGCAGGTGAATGTTGAGACGCGATAAGCGTCCGTCGCTCGTCATGGCACTGATGATTCCACATATTCTGCATAGCTTCCATATGTTTCAGACACAATAACATGCAAATAAATACAGCTGCAATAAATCCATAAAGGACAGTCAAAATCAAAAGCACAACCTCATGTCAACATTCGCTGCCAGAAATGGAGCAAGCAGAGTTGCAGC
Organism: Effrenium voratum; assembly: GCA_963377175.1. Lineage (NCBI taxonomy): Eukaryota > Dinophyceae > Suessiales > Symbiodiniaceae > Effrenium > Effrenium voratum. Next base: position 622,299 of record CAUJNA010002768.1, on the reverse strand, counting down.
ATTGACCTGATAGAAGTCGCTCGATCGCGACATGTCTGGAGAGCCCTGTGAATGTGAACTGCAACTCTTGCGAATTAGAGAGCCACATGCTAGACGAGCTGGCATGACCAAAGGAACAGCAGTCTGACACTTGCGATGTCTCTGCAATGTTCAGGTGCATTCACAGCTGGGTCTGTCTCAAATGGAGCATCTCTCCTTTCTTGACTGTGTAAACACAATTTTTGTTTAGTTGGCCAATGGACAATCGACACCCTACCTCGAAGGAAGTCACTTTCTAGCAACCAACACTTCACGCTTAAAATCAGAGGGGTGTGTCTGTTTTTGCGGGAACTCCCCATCTTTTTTGCCAATTGCCAAATACGAGGCTCATGAGACAGACCTGGCAATCGATTCATTCGGCTCTGTGCAAAAGGTACAGCCATCCTTGAGAAGAAACCTCGTTTCGAGTAATCCTTTCTTCGGCGCCCATTTGAGCAGCGCCCAAAACCCATCAACTTTTGGCTCTACTTGGTTGTAAAGGTTGATACAGGCCTTACTATAATCCCAGTGAAACCTGACCAAGACCAAACCCTTAGCAATTGTTTGTTTTTTCCTGTTGATAATTATTCTCAACATGTTGCATCGTTGGGGTGCTTGCCCAAACAGAAACAGGCAGTAGACCCGTCCTATGGCCAATTTCTAGGTAGCGAACCTGATTTAGGGACCTAAGTAGGGTTTTAGGGGTCCTTCTGCGCATGGGAACAATTGCATACCTGGAGCCCACATGTGCCCATGAGCCGCGCAAAAAATACCCGCTGCCGCCATGAAGGAAACGGGACACTTGGAGATTCCCTGGTCGCTTAGCAGTCATGCCCCCCACCAAATGGACTGGCTGAACATACTTCTGTTTCGCGTCAGGAACAGCCGCACCTACCTTTGGCTGGCGGCTCGCAGTGTGGCCAGGGCCAGTGATGGAGTTTGAGGAAGAATGTTGGCCATGCACATCACATTGACCAGCCAACATTCTTCCGTGATCTTGAGCAATGTTGAGGATTATGTTTCGTGGGATCCCGTGGTGGATGAGGACAAGCTGGCTTGGGGATGCATCTTTTAGTGAGGTTTCCAATGTGATTTGTCAGCTTGTGTATCATTTAACAGTTGGATGCTTACCTGTTGGCTCGGAGGAGATCTTGGATGTGTCTGTTGAAGCCCTCCCTGTCCTCTGCACCCCGGGAGAACTTACCCCCTTGGTTTTGCCCCCCAGCCTGGAGGGTGGAAGAAGCTTAACTTTCGGGCATTGACCAAAACGACGAAGAAAAGAACAGCACAAGTTGAAAGATCGCCAGTTGAACATTCTGAGCTTGTCCCATCAGCCATGGCCTGCTGGCCCACTGCGGCCGGATTTTATTGGGCCCGTCACTCCACCATGCCTGCTCGAGCAAACCTGAGGGCAATGGAAGCTCAGCCTTTGCCCCTAATCAAAAATAATATTTGTGATTCGGGTCCAGATTGAGTGAACCTTAACATGTAAAATCACACCCCGGATTCAGTACTCTTTTTGGGTTATGTTGAAGGAAGGCGAAAGGATAACGACAATTTAGGTGCTCTCAATCTTAAGACACACCCATATGCTGGCAAAGTGAAGTACCAAATTTCAACGTACCGCACTCAAGTTGCAGGGCTTTCCGTGAATAACCAGTGCTCAACTATGCTTGCCATATTTTTGCCAAGAGTTACATTTGGGAGAATCTTCTTAAGGGTATTGTTTGTTTAGTGGTTTCAAGGGACACCCCAAAAGACAACCACCGTTTTGGAGATAGCCATGAGGGTGAAACAACCATCTACTTCAACCAAGTGATCCCCCTAAGAAAGTTGAAGCCTTCGATCTTCTCGCACACCGAAAACCCCCTTTTGTGAGGTGGGAGTTCTTTCCTGCCCAAAAAAACGGCGTGGAACTTGGGGTTGTTGACAAGTTGTTGATTTTGTTATGGATTTGGGGTAGACTCCTTGCCCTGGGTGGATATTCTTTCAGCAAAATTTAAAGGGAAACCAAAGGGAGACCTGCCATTTCAGGGGTCCCATATGGTTGCATCTTCAAACCACGTAATGGGTTAGTCCCCTTTATGGATATCTCATACAGCCAAAAGTCTCCGGCAAACGATCCGCTTCGCGCCTCGTAGAGCAAAATATGGCTTACATGGTTTAAAGGATACCCGAAGGAAACCAACCAGCCCGGAAAAAAGAAGAAGAAGAAAAAAACAAAAAAACACCAATGTTGGATTCGTTTAGGTTCCCTATGCCGTCCTGGAGGGTGCGAAAAAGGGGGTCCTTTCCCAAAAAGAGGTGGCTCGGTGGTGGCTCACCATACTAAAGGCTTTGCAGGGATTGAAAAAGGGCTAGTAAGTTAAGATCCCAACAACGTTCGACTTGGCAAGCTGAACGCCCAGCTGGACAAGCAGCACTGGCGCTCATGCAGCTACCAAGTCAAAAAGGTTTCCATGCGGGATGCTGGAAGCGTCTCAATTGGCTCTGGAATTGACCGATTTTTGACCGAAGGTGACATCTCGCACTGAGCAGCCCTGCGAGCGGCATGGGGTCGGGGGTAGCCTAGGGCTGCTCAACCCACATAGCACCTCAGGTTGCAGCAAATCTGACGTTTTTTGTTGCTGGTTCCCCCCCGTTTGGTTTTGAAGGCAAACTCAGTGAAGGTGATACCCTGATGGCCATGACACGTTCCCACACCAGTCCAACAAAAGACGATTGGTTGCTAGAAGCGTCACACTTGCATGGCTTTCAGCACCAAACGCAAATCGTTGATACTTAAATTGGGAGAAAAAAGGGACGAGCAAACCACATGTGTGTAGACCTGCATTCTCCAGAGACATCAGCCTGACCTACCGAACCAAGGCAAACAGCACACCGGATTGCTTGAGTGAGTGTTAAGGGACATCTCCCAAGAGAAGGAACGAGCACTGGGGGTCCGTCCAATTGCCTGCCTCCCCCCATGTCGCTGCTGGCTTGGCTCGGCCCAGTCCACTGCCCTTCTCTAGCTCTCAGACTTCGCGTCTCGTTCTAGCCCTTGAAGCCATGTGAAAACGCGCAAACATGCACCCACCACATATCTTGGGAACCAGCTCACACTCGAACAAACACAACACTTCAAGGAAAACCAAAACACAGTACCTCAAAGCCAAAAGCATACAGTCCGAGGCGGGCAACGCGAAGCGTTTACAATAAAGGAGCCATCCTCTTCTCGCTCCCCTTTTCCAAGGGCCAACTTGCATCCCTATGCGGGGCCTATATGTCCATTTGGAGTATGTATGTTGGCCCTTAGACCTTTGAGTAAATCAAACATTCTCAAATTGAGCACCCAGCTGAGATGTTGGGTCACTTAAAGGGTCCAACCCCAACCCCCTCAAGCTTGGCCGCGCACCCAGTCGATGTGCCCCCGAGGGTCTCTCACCATGCGCACCGCCGTCCTCAGCTGCACGCGTGCGGTTCCGGACGTGCGGAAACGAAGAGAGCGCCAGTGGTGTTATCCCTGGAGCCCTGGATCCCTTCAGGTCCCATGGGGGGTGGGAGGGTGCCCCAACTTCGAGCGCAGCTCTTGGCTTATGGACCATCCTTTACCCCAAAAGGCGGTCCCCCAAAAGAAGACTCCGCCAAGAACGAATGGGTTGTTTGTGTTCCGTGTTCATCTGCGAAGTGCTTCTTACGGGTGGAAGCACATACCCCTTGCTCATACCCCTTGGCTTCACTGGGGGAGAGGGGGATGCACATCAGCAAGCCTTTTGGGTCAGCTAGACCTAAGAGGTATGCAAAAGGGGTATGCACGAACAATCGACGTGGCAAGTTTGCGGATCTAGGCATCGGGCTGCAGGTCAGGTAGGACCTTGGCCAACGATGTGCGCGACTCGCGGGAAATTGTACCCTGGTGCTGCGCATAGGATCCACCCCGTCTCCTCCCCTGACACTCCAGTCACCCGGTTTACGCCAAAGGCCTTAAGACCGTCCATCATCAGTTCGGGTCACACTTGGGTTAAACCAGCAGGGTCACTAGGGGTTGGTATCCTACACCCCTCACCCGATCTCTCCAGCTCTTGGGTCGATGGCTAAGCCCTCCCTTTAGTTTAGCCCCGTTGGGTGAACGCCCCTCTACATTGTGTCAGAGGGCTCGCTTCTTCTTTTTGCTGACTACGTTGGTCAGAGCGGACCACACTTAAGAGCAACCCCCAACGGAGTGAACAAGATGTAGGTGTTGGCTAGCCTTGTTGACCTATGGGTGAATTACAATTCTTCACCAATAGACACATATATCATCTTGATGATTTTTATCGAACTCCCATTTTGCGAGGTTGCGATTTCACCTGCCAGTCTTTGAAGAACAGAAGGACCCTTTGCGCCCATGTTCCGGCTTGAGTGGAAACCAGGAGCCTTCCAAATATGTGGACATCCTCATCTATTTTCCAAACATGTGCACATCCAAGTGGAATCGCTCAAACAACAACTTGCGAAGGATCGTAATCCTAAGCCCCGAAAAAAGGGCTTACGCCCGTCTTACATAATTATGTCCCACCGACACGGAAGGAACCGTCCAATCATTGCCTGACGCGTCGACCCCGGCGGATTATGAAGAGGGATTCATGAGAAAAGTTTCTGCTCGGCCTCCTTCCAAATCGATTTGGAACTCCATTCCATGTGTCCATTTTGAGGGTCTCTTCTTGGGATTGGAAGAGGAAAGCGAAAGCAGGAGTGGATTTCCCTTCAAGGGTTGAAATTTATTGATGGTGTCCCTGTAAAGGAGGTTCCAAAAGGAAAACTGCTCGGACAAATGCTTACTACATTCCTTGCAGGAATGGATCGCTTGCCCTAACGACGATCTCCAAGGCGCTTATATCACAATACCCTGCTGGGGATGAACAAAATCCATTTCGCACTAAGAAATCCTGGAATTGTTCAATGTTTCCCATGGCTTCAAAGTGGTGCGGGATTTCGTCCATCCACAAACAAACAAAAGCTTGCAACAAATAAAATCTGATTTCGGAAAAGACAGGAACATGACCATCCTTTCTTTGGATCTTAAAACTTGTTCTGACTTTTTCGTGAGCGAATGAATGTTTCACCCAACAGCCGGGCTCAAAGAGACGAATACTGGCCATCTCCGTAAGGAACTGGGAGGTTAAAATCCACAGCAGGCATCAGTGTGGATGGATGATACCCTTTGAACACTGGGATACACCACCAACTCACTGCGAAATGGATGTTAGTTGTCCATCCACGTATTGGTATGAATCTCACTTGGGAACAATTTAGGTTGAAATTATGTAGGTGGGGATTTGTGTCCACCAACGTCAGTTTTGAGGGGTTCCGACTCTTGAAATTCATAGCCATATGAGTCTTGATCAAAGTGGTGGACCTCTCAGATTTCTTTCACTACCAACCAAGATGGGCTCTGATATCCAGTTGAGGACCCCCCCCCGGTATAGGTTCCTTATTAAATTCATAGCCGTATAAGGACCTTCAGGTGAGGCCCAATTTAGCGCTGCACCTTCGGCTCGCGTGGCTTCTCCTTCGGCACCTACCAAAATGCAGACCGGATCACAGTGGAGGAAAGGGCGCCCTTCCAGACTGAAAAACAAGGAATTGGCGCCCGCTTTCAGTCGACTTTAAATTACAGGGACCCAGGACTCCAGGACCCAGCAAGTTGGGTCAAAAGGTCACTGGAGGTCGGCAACCGGGCCCAAACAACTGGACTCAAAGAAGGCTCAACTGTGCAAGGGCTAGGTTCGCGTGCAGGGAATCACCTGTGAATTCCGGGCTGAGCACAAAGGGTGCCAATTTTTGAGGGTACCCCTTTTTCATTTGAAGGGAAACCTTTGAGACAGACCCATCAACAAAATGCGTCAATATAAATGTTAAATGAGATCAACGGTCAGAATCTCACCTAAGTTTCTGATCAGAATCCTTTGGATTTGAATTCCAATCTGATTTTCCAGATGTAAACTTTGAACAGCATGTTCAGTTTGCCGGCAAATTGTTGGGGGCCAATGTTCTGGTTTCCTCCTTGCTAGGACGGATGTCCAAAATATTGTAAAGAATCCAGTCGCCCACCCATGGCCAACTGCGCTGAACTTGGGGTTGCCTTGTTTCCTTACTTGCAATACGCAAACCACGAGTGGCCATGGGAAACAAACACCCTCGCCTTTTGCTGGTTGATTGTAAACGTAACCTTCTCCAAGAAAGGGTCTCACTGCAGGGTCTGAGGGCATCCACTACTCATGCCCAAAGATTGCAAATTACACGAGGGAAGGCTTACCTGTGTTGCATACATTTGTTCAACCATCTTTCTTTTCAAAGGTGGTTCTCTCGACGGATCCTTGAGAATGGTTCGGGCATGGAAAAAAGCAGTCTTGCCTTTGGTTTCCCTTTCAACCAACCCAAAACGGGGTGGAAGCCTATCCCCCAGCCTTTCTCCACCGCACCAATTCCCGATTTAACAAACCGGCGGGTCGCCTCTCGTGGCTTTGGCCTCGGTTCGGTCCGGAGATGTTTCCTGTTTGGGCGGCACTACCGCGTGTGGCACTGTGGGTGCCACTTCATTGAACATCGCCCCCCACCCCCCAAAAGGGGGAGTAATGTCGTCTTGAAGCAGAACATGTGGTGCTTGAATCACCCAAGAGAAATACCAGGACCCTGGCAAACACATACACACACAAACGCGGCTGGTTGGATACAAAGTGTCAAGCGACTTGAAGTGAACACAACAGATCATTCAAGCTCCCTCGACTTCTGGATACACTGATATCCGTGATAGGGGACCTCCAAAAATACTCACTCTGCTGCCCCATCAACACACTCCAAAAAGGCCACATCAAAACACTGCCACAGGGCACGGCACTGTGGGTGCCCTCCAACCCACTAAACCGGGGTTTCCTAGAGAGCATCTTCCTCGAAAAGCGGCCATTTCCCTGGTTCCCCAGTCGAATACTCCCAAAAGTGAAATACCAGCGCGGCAGGCTAAGGTGTCGGCTTCTGCTGCCGTTGCATCTCTTCGGCTCTTGCCTGAAGCGTGGTACCTTCCCTCCAAGGATCCCAAAGAAATGGCCCCAGGACAATGAAGCCAGGAAAAGAATTCGCCAGGTGACAGAGCAACGGGGACGGGGAGAGTACTTTTACTTCTGGTTCTCAAGTTGGATTCCATACCGATCCCAAGAGCAAGCCAAAACCAACACCGGACCACTTTAGGGCACATTGGCATACATGGAAGGAGGGCATAAATTCCGAAGAAGCCCATGGCAACCGCAGCCGGGGGAACGAACATGATTTGGCCCACGAAACAGGGCCGCTCCAAACCCCGTGTAGAAATTTGGCTCCTGAAGGAAAACCCGGCTCGAAGCAACCCCGAGGCAGCCAAGAAGCCAAAATTGGACAGCAACTTCCCTCTCCGGGGAATGCAACGGTTGAATACTCCAGTGACAGGTTTTGATTGTGGCTCGGAAAGATGCAGTGCGAAGACTCTCACATACAGTAGTGTGGACTTGATGTCATGGCTTTGCTCAGCATACCTCCCCGTGCGCGAAGGACCATGAAAGAAAAGGTCTTTGGAACCTTGACCTGACTAAGAGAGCAAACGTGGAAAACCAGGTCAAGAGCTCGGTGCAAGTGTCACTCTCTGCCCCTCTTCCAACCTTTCCATCCGGCCAGAGATATCTGGGATCCTCGCCATGTTGTACTCCTCGCTTGCGTCAGAAGAAAAGGACATCCCTTTTGGGTTTAGAGTTTGGCTTCGGACAGATAGCCTCTGCTTTGCTGGTTCATGACAAATCCAGGCCTTCTGAAATTCACATGTTATCGCTTCTTTTACTTTTGGTCAGCAAAAAACCACTGGTTCCAAAGGGAAATCCAACGAGGAAAGAGCACCCCCCTTCTTGTTGCTCCGGGTTGCCATGACCAACCCTCAAGTTGGTTGGACATTGGGATAGCAAGCCGGTGCCTGGGTTCAATGGGTGACACCCCTAGAACTAGCTTTGAACAAGTCCGAACTTTTTTGATTCATCTCCTGTCCACTAACATGGAAGGGAGGTTCCTCGAAGACTACTTTCCTTTTCACGGACCCTCTGGCGGATGGACAGGAGGGTACTGCTAACATGTGTTTAAAGTCCGGGAGATTCCCCATCAATTTGGAGGTGGGACTCCTCCAGGGAGATGCGAGCGGCGATGCTGTCGCAAGACATGCTGTCCACCACCGTCAGGCGCCTGCAGCGCCCATCTTCCGATTTTCCACGCGCCAAACAATGTAGGGAAACGTGTCCTGTTCTTTCACTTGCAAGGTTCAGTAGGGACCATTTGGGGATTCCCCTACAGCAAACCATAGGGGATTGCTTATCTCGGGGTCATTCCATTTCTCATTCCCCACCAATTGAGCCAAGTTAAGTCCTAGTGGTTTCCCTTCAAATTATCGAATGGCCCCAGCGGTTCAGCTGAATTTGGCAACAACTTCCAACTAGGATCCCCCAAAGTTGACTCAGACCAGTCAAGCGACCCCACCCATTCAGTCCACCGAAAACCTCGGAATTTCCTTCGGACATTCATCAACTCACTTTCCCTGTGTTGTCTGGCTGGAAAAACCTCGGAAACTTGGGTTTGTATTTGTGCAAATGTTTGCTTGCACCTAAATTTGTCTTCTCACGCCAAAGTTGACTGAAGTCCAGGATCTCACGGAGAGGGGCAAACCAAGCGGCGAAACAACTTGAAATCCACCTATTCTGGGTGAACTTTGGATGGTGAAATGGCTGGCTCGCTGTTGATTCCCCTGAAGATGAGGGAAGCTGGGTGAACCTGGGTGAACCTATTGCTTTCAGCGCTCTCCACCGACGGATTTCTCAAGCGCGGCAGGGGTTACTGGAGCTTGGAGATGATCTCCTCCAACCTGGCCATCGCTTCGGTTGGGTCGTCCATTTTGTTGCAACCCCCCCTGGCTTGGGGTTCTCTACTGCGGATGGGTGCGAAATCCGCTTCTCGCACCACCGTTCAGAAACCCTGGAAAGATTTGATTCAATTGAAATACCAACAAACCGTGGTTTCAACCATGCTTTCAAAGCCTTCAGGATTTCGTCCATCCACGGTATTTTCTCCCTGGCTTTGTGCGGGTGGTTTTTGAAGGGTACCACAAACGTTGCCCCGGTTAAGAGGACGGTGCCTTGGGTCCCCTTGTTTTGACACGTGGAAACGCGGAGCTCCGTCCCTAACTGTCCCTAGCTTTGGCAACCGCTGTCCGAACTCCCAAACTTGGATGAGCAACCAAGGACCTAGGACCTGGAAAGAGGCTTCACCTTGCGAAGATAAGTCCCCACACCAGGATCAAAGGGGCTTTGATCCAAGGGTTGCCAGCGAGCCTTTGTGGGGCTTGGGACAGGACACTCTGATCAGGAAAGGTTCGGAACGAACCTTCTGATTGAAGGGGCTCCGATCGAAGGATTGTCATCGAATCTTTCTCGAAGTGCAGATACAAGTCTGATCTCGCCTCGCCTTGAAGGGACAACAGGGTTTCCTATATTCCCCGTAAAAGCATCACTCCTGCCAATGCAAACACACTTTAAATGAGCCCAAAAGGTGCTGTTCAAAACCGGCAAAAACTGGATCAACACTAAAACTTAAAGGTTAAAGTTCTCAGGGCTCCAAACGACGCCAATCCTCAAGATCGTGTCTTCTGCGCGGACTGGCTTTAACAAGTCGGAACCTTGCTTGCCACCAAACTGGTCTTGCCATGAAGCATCACCAGAAAGTCGGGAATTGAGGGATTCCCCTTCTGGCTTTGCATCTGAATTGGTGGACGCCATTTAGGTGGGGATTCATGTCCACCAACCACCTTTGACGGGCCCCCCATTTAAATTCATAGCCATTTGAAGACAAGCCCCTGAATGAACTGATCTTTGCAGCCTTTGGTTGCGGGACACACGACAAAGGACTACCCCCAACAACAATAATGGATAGAACCCTTGGTTTCATGCAAACAGTTTAAATTCGCAGGTTGAGCTCGGGCGACCAGCCCAAAGCAAGGTTTCCGAAATCCCAGGGTGGGCATGTTCATGAAAGGCTAAGGAAACCGTTCACCAACTTTCTACCTCTGGGTTATACGTCGATTTGCCCAAATATAGAAACCAAACCTCAAAACAACTCCCGCGGAACATAGGCAGGCATACCATGGTGAGATGGAGTTCGTGGGAACACGCCGCAACCTTCAGAAACCATAGTCATCTAATATGGCTATGGCCAAAGCATGCCAAAGGAGCAGCCTTGCAAACAAAGGATCCAATGAAATCCACTGGGCAGCCGTCTTGCCAGCAAGTGCTCGTCTGATTCTGCAGGATTCCAAGCAAGGCGGCTTTGCTTGAGGTCACTGAAGCTATTTGCCTGGCAAGCGCAAATCATGTCTCGCCAATCCGTGGAGACATCGACAGGCCATTGGGCGCTTCTTCTCCATTCAGAAATCCATGTTGTTTCACTGGCCCTGTTGGACTGCCAAATTCCCCCCGGTTCCAAGGGCGGAAGGACAAGAACGAGGGGGCTTCTAGGAGGCAGTTCTCCTCTTTTGATCCGAGACAATTCCCCGTCATTTGTGATTTGGCGACTTGCGAAACAGCAGCTCAAGTGTTTAAGGATTGAAGCCATGACAGAAACTCTGTTTGAAGGAAGCCGTGTTCTACCCTTGCGGTCGGGTTTTCAGAGCAACCCTAATTGAACTTCTGAAGTTTGTGTATTGGTTCTACGTCTCCCTGCGGTGAACAGCTAGTCACTCAAGTCGGCGCTGCCCAAGGCTCATAAGCCTGGGCCGAATTGTCGAAGGTTTAAGAGAAAGAGCGGAGCAAACGTTGCTCACAAAATCCCATCCGTATATTTTCCCTTTAAACCTTACCACAAGGACTTACATGAAATGGCCCAAACGGTGATGTTTAAACCTTCGAGGAAACAACTCGCGACCTCTAGGGTCCCACGTGGGGGTGGGTTGATCAAAAGGTCCTTTACATGGGATGACCATTGGTTGGAAAAACAAAACAAAAACAATACTTCAACACCGTGGGAAAAGTTACCCTTGGTCAAAACTGGAGGGGCCAAAGGGAATATCGAGACCCCACTTCCCGCTAAAGCTTCGAACTGCTTCTTCGCGCCTCCTGGCGGAAGGCCACCGCGCAGTACCGGGCCACCAGTGCTGCCACCTGGCATTAGATGGCTGAGCAGGCCATGGTTGAACCGAATGGGCTCCTCTCAAACTAGGGGAACTCCCCCAAAGAAAAACAAACCTTGAAGCCAGCCCCAGAAAGGGTGCCTCACAAACAGATACATCCTTATGTCTGAAGTCCTGAAAAAAACATGACGATCTCTACTAAGCACAGGACTTTGACCATGGCACATGTGTTCTCAACAATAAGACTCAAACCCCTTCAAATGGGTGAAGAATAACGTTTTCCACGTCATGAGTGAATCAAACATCCCACTAAGCTCACCTTCCAACTGCTCATCAAATCAACATCGGCGGGGACCCTTTAGTGGCCATCATTCACATTCGGATTTGTACCATGTTTTGGAGTTTCTTCAGTAAAATCCATAGTGACACGGGCGTCTTCAAAATCGCAAATAGATGCCCCGAAAAAGAAAGAAAGAACCAAAACTGGTTAGCTTCCTTTTGGTTTCCGTTTCGCCATCCAACCACCCAGGCGTGTGGATTTCCATTGTGCTACGTTCCCAGTGGATCCATTTACCTGTATAGCGGGTAACCAAGGGAACCACCCGTTCAAAACCAAATGGAAAATGGCTGATTATCTACTATACTGGTAACTGGGCTCCGCTGGGTTTTTCAGGTTGGCTAAAAGGGGAGCCACAACAGAAACTACCATCTCGGAAGCTCCAAATCCTTATCCGCCCGCCTCCCCGCACTTGGCGCCCCAAAGACCCCGCCGCACCGCGCTGACGGTTGGGCCGACCTGGGGGTTTTCCAACCAATTCTGGTGGCGTTCGGAGAATGAGGGCCAACAAATTGACAGAATCCCGTTCTATAAGAAACGCAGTCTTCCAAAAGGGGTCTTATTTTCTGGCCGAATTGGACATTGGGGGATCTCCTAGTAAAGGACCTTCACTCCTGGGTGTGTTTTGTGTGTGTGAGAGTGTGTCTGGGCATGTTTGTTTTGTTCTCCTTTCTCAATACTTGCTCTTCGGGCTTGGGCTTGCTTGGACCAACCCCTTTTTGAAAGATGTTTCAACCAGTGCTTAGACATCATCTTCTCAAGTGCCCACCCAGTCGCAATTTGGAGTCATCTCTAACAAACAGCCCTGAGATTTTGGAACCCTCGGTATCCAGAATTGTCTTCGTACTACTGGCTTTCCCCTTGATTTCCCCGTCATGTCCTTTTCATGTCTCGGCATTTTTCGAGGATGTCCACCAGCCCCCAGTTGAGTTCCATGGGAGAGAAGTGTTCTTCTTTTCTGGTAGTTGCCTTCAAAGAGACCCTCACCAAAGAAAACAAGCACTGGATAATCTTTTGCCCAGGGAAGCACGGGGAATGGAGAGACACAACCGGGCGGACGTGTTGCAAGGCCTAGCGGCGCCGATGGCAGGTTGAAGGGAAGCCCTCCAAAAGGTTGAAACGAGCCACGCTGAAAACGAAAAGAACGCAGGTTACTATGGATGCATCCTCGATGGTTACAAAGTCCATTTCGCGATTGAAATTGGTGGCATAAGCATGGGTTTCACGCAAGTGGTGCAGGTTTCGTCCACCAGTAGGTTGACGTTTTCAGCACTCCTTTGGCATGGGATGTTCATCTCAGTCAACGGGATACGTGGGAACAGGTCTGAGCCTTCTGGTTCCATCGAGGCAATGGCCCAGTGGACCAGCACGTGCTTCGTGAGGCCGTGATAGCTACACCTTGGCGAACAAGGCCAAACGGGAGCGGACTTTGCACTTGCACTTGCAAAAGGGGTAGGTGTTTCAATAATTCAACCCACTGCGGTCAGCTCTGTGTTTGCCACTTTAACATGGCCTTTCCAAAAGTCAAACCATGAACTCTTGGGAAACCAAAGGGGCACTCCTTTTTACCTTTTTGCTTGGGAAGATTCGGTCTATTAGTTGTTGGCCCCCATTGATTGGGGGTACTTTGCCCTTCAAGAGGCCCCACATCGTTTTCTGTTCAATCTGTGGGAGACTGAATGACTGCTGGCTTGGACCGTTTTCCTCTGAACCCGGCACAGATCCACAGCAAAACGTTGAAGCATAAACCACATTTGTCCCTGTGGCGAACTAAACACTGCAGGAACTTCCTTTCGTCTACCGTTTCGGATTTAAAGGGAATCAAACGCAACATACCAGTTCTTGGCGTTTCCACACCTGCCATATACAGAAAATCAAAGTTTCTGACAACCCAGGTTTGGTCATTTCTGGAGACAAAGCCAACACTAATTCCGGTCGTGTCAGGGGGTGATGGGCAAAAAGATTCGTCCACCTCAGGTCCTCAATGAAATTCACCGCCAACTATGAGACAAACAGGTCAAAATGTGGACTTTGGGCTACGTGACCTGGAGATGAAAGGCGATCACCGTTTGGGACCTTGAAAATCGCTCATAGCTCCTGAAACATCACCCCAAAGGAAGCTCACACTAAATTGGCCGCTTGGTGATTTTCAAAATCAGCAGCGCACATACGGTGACCCTGCTAAGCGCTTGGCCCCATTCTGCTCATTGAGCCGCCTCAATTCGGTCGATGCTTGCTTGCTGATACTGTCGATTGATGAATCAACCAGGGGACATCCTGGTCTGAGTTAGCTAGGGTCTAGGGGTGTACTATGTCATTGGGATTGGCCAGGGTCTGCAAACCCTGCGCCAATTGCCATGATGGAACCTGAAGGAAGGAGTTCCTAAAGGCTCTTCTTCACGGGTAAACACATTGTAGTTCGTGAAGCTAACATCAGGCGGGAACAACGCTCCCAGGCTCCCAGGCTGCATTTCTGATTTCTCTGTGACAAAATCACCTGATTGCAGGTTAAAGGCAAGCAACCCCAATTTCTGACCTAACCCCTAAAAATAGAACCGGCATATTGGGCCCAGTACTCACAAACAGTCAGCAACGCCCCGCTGAAACAGGTAACATGCACTCGGCAGCGGAAACTCGGGCTTCAGAAACCGCCGGATGTGCGCAAAGGGGACGCGGAAAGTTGGCCTCACACCCACGTTCACCTTTTGTACATACGCTATCCACAAGGGACCCGGTTTCGGTTCGATTTCTGGAGAAAGAGGAGAAAGAAATGCTACCAAGGATTCAGGCGTTGCTTTTTCGCTCCCTGTTGAATATGGAGGAGCTTTCTGATTGAAAGGTTTCTATTGTCATGTCCATCCCGAACTTTCCATGAGGTAAATCTTCTCATTCTGTCCCTTATATTTAACTGGACGCCCTTCGCATGATCTTCCACCCTGAGTCTAAGCCGAACCGTTCAGGCTTCAAAGCCCCTTCGCTTTGATACCGCTCGTTTGAAGAGGATACCCAACGTTTCCCTCAAGCATTCAAATACTGTGGATAGACGACATCCTGCGTCGGTTGGTTAATATGGTTTATCTTGTCCCAGTCTTCACAGGCTTTACTCCATCCCAGCTGGTACAGTATGCTGTGCCCATAGGCGTCTTTTGGACAAATAGATGGGCTTCCCTGCTAAGTCGGCATAAAATCAGTTTAAATCAGTTGAACCCATCTATTCCTGATCAAACTAACGGATCAAAAGAGCACCTATACCTTCAATCCCTTTGATGGTTTCAAAGTGAGGCAGGATTTCGTGCCAATTTTGTCCACCCAACCGAATGTGGCGAGCGTGGTGCAGCTTTGGCACCCCGGCCGAAAGAGAGCCGCACCAGGCCGAAGAGTACCCGATCCGCTGCCAAGTGCTCCTCAGTTTGAACTCGAAAAGGCTCACGGGACTTGAGGTCTCTTAATGGCGATAAAAAACACATAAGTTGTTCGACTTGTTCTGGCCAACATACTCTGGAAACGAGTTGCCAAGCATTGCAGGGTAACCTGAACTGGGTCGTTTGATGCCTAAGTTGAACGTAAATCCCTCTGCGCTCTTCAACACTGCAAGTTGAAGGGAAAGGCTAGAACCTTCATCACGGGTGGGACCCTCCCCCCCCTTTTCGCAGGCTCTACCCGCGCCTTCATTTGGTCGAAGCCACCGGAGCCCGTCTTGTAGACATTCAGCCTGTCACAGCTTCGTGAGATACAGGGGTTCGGCTCCCTAGCTAGCAAGTGGCAATTCAGCTGGACCTGAAATTAAAGGGTTACCCTTTTGGTCGCTGGTTGGACATAAAAAAAAATCACGGGAAAAGCAACTAGTAAATACATCATTTAAACCCTTGAGCAGTGGTTCGGGGGCAGTGGACACTGCCCTAGATGCAGGTTCCATGTTGGGTGGGAGGCGAAGCTGCATCGTTCAGTCTCTTCTGCGCCAACTACTCTCTCGAAGATTGATATGGAACCACGCAGCAAGTCCGTTTAGTGACTGTGTACAACGCAGGACAGCAGAATCCCAAGTTGGCACAATCGCATTGAAATGAGAGAGCCCACCCATTTGATTGTAGAACATTGTTTGGGTAGCCTGGGTGTTGTGCAGGGCATCGTGACCAGAACGCTCTGCAAGAGTAGCAGGGACAACCCAAAGGGTCGTTAATCTCACCCAAACAGCTGTGGGAAGCAAGCAATTTCGTGACTGGGATTCCCAGATATGCAGTGAACACTTGGGCTTTAGCACCACTTTCACATGGCCGTGTCTTTTCTTGAACGTAAATTACTTTGTGTTTAAGGAATCAAGGGACACCGCCCACTCGGGGTTCCGATTCCTAGCAAAGGTCCTATTTTGGTGAAATCGAAGGCCCTGGCAAATGGGGCATAACACCGCTCCGAACCAGTGGAACCCATCTATTTTTCCAACCAAACTAACTTTAAAAGGACACCAGTGATTCCTAGACGAACCCGCATGAACCTTCGGATGCCTTGCAGGGTCCAGCAGCACCCAATTGGCGAGGCCATCCTCCGCCACCTCATGGAGTGCCTGTGAGCGACGAGGCGACCCGTTGAAGGAACAGCGAAGGAAAACATCGGGGTGGGGGTAACCCATTGGGTAACCAAACTGTATGAGAACCCAACCTATATGCATCACCTTTTGGGCCAGGCTGAATTTGGGTTGCCACTGGTGGGATCTGGTGGGATCGCAGGACAAATAAATACTTGGTTCAGCTTGTTGAGGGACTCTTCGGGATCCACCAGGCTCAGGATTCTTCATGTGGGGTCGAGATTAAAGTAAGTTCCAACGAGTGTCAATGGAAGAAACAACACATAATCCCAGGCCTTTCTGGAAACACCTGCATTGGCAAACAAATCAAAAAGGGCCTGACAATACTTATGTGGTGTATAGAGACACGTAACTCAGGATTGCAGCCAAAAGCACACGGCAGGAATTCGTCATTGGCCAATTCGCCTGGTTGTTTTTTCAAGATCCTGGGAAGGGAAGTTATTCCTAGAAACATGCATGCTGCATATGTTTGAACAGTTGCCCCGTTTGCCGAAGGTCACTTGCCTTCCAAAAGGGTAGGGGCTTCTTCAATTTATTGTCCTGCTTGCTGTCGGAATCCACGCACCTATACATCTATGGATCCAAGAGCTCAAGCTTCTCCAAAATACCTGGGATATTTTTCAGGTGACCCCTGCATCACTTTGGAGCAGAGTTACCAACCCCCGGTCAGTTGACGTGAGGTTAAGGTGAGTCCCCCACCTGGTTTCGTGGCTTGTCCCTATGTTCCTCCCAGCTGGATAGACCAAATGGGATGGGAAGGACCGCATGCCAACTTCAAGCTGTGTGGCTTGGTCATTGTTTGGAGGTTCACAGCAACTCTGCTACCGTTTCTTTCCCTGATTTGCCAAATCAACATTGAACTGGATTCTCAGTTGCCCAAAGCCGACCATGTGACCTTCTCGGCCAAAACAAGGGATCCCTGTGAAGGAACCTTCACCATGCCCCCCCAAACGTCATGCCGCTTGCCCAGATTGTTTTGAGGTTCGGAGAAATCCTTCATCTTCACTCTACTGGGTGGTTTGGTTTGGTTTCAACACCTTCCCCGTTTGGTTCAAAAGGGAATGGGTTTTGCCCCCCAAACCCACCAATCCAAACCACCAAAGGAGTACCTGAACCCCGGGATATTTTCACAGAACCTCAAGTGCTAGGCTCGATTGCAAAGCGTGGCTTTGCCTCTTCCAAGCTCAGCACTCTCTCGTCTTCCGGCCTAAAGCGAAGTCCGGCAAAACAACGCAGGGCGCTCGAACCAAGGGAGCACCCTTTCGGGGGCGTCTATACAAATCAAAAGGACAACCATTTGTTGGGCTCAATCGTGACACATGGAAACCCCAAAACGATTGGAGGCCTTCCGCGGCCCCCTTTTTGGGATGGGAAACGTGAAGACCCAAAGCTGAACACTCCGCATTTGGGGCTATATATATATATCTATAATATTATATATAAGATGCATTCATCAAGGCAGCGATGAGCCGCGCGCATGGACATGCTCGTCAGCTTGCCTCCAGTCAGGTTCCATGTGTTTCTGGGCTGCTTTAAGTTCCATGGGTGGGAGTCAAAAGAAGAAGCGCTATCAAATGAGATGCACTCAGTTCACCCATCAGCATCTGGCGCCCAACATGTATCTTGATCAAACCAGCAAAAATCAGTCCGCCTTCTGTCCGCACATACTTGTCTATTTGTGGGGCACGTACAATTGCTGGGTTTCCTGCCTGATGTCCTGTGATGTATCAAGGGCGTTGAACATTGCAATGGTGCTTTCCTACGAAATCACACACTTGGAGTATGGGTGTCGTTTAGGGGCCTAACCGAAGTTCAAGAATCCAACGGGTTCAGCTTCCTCCTGAATATTGTGCATACTGTCCTCCAAAACTGCAACTACCCGGGTCGTCCGCTTCGATTCCTGATATGGCCTCACATTGTTTCTGTGCCATGGTGAAGAAGAAACAACTTCTCCGTGAGGTCTCTTTAGACCCTGTGGTACGGCTACTGGGGATGGTCCCAACATCGTGTGAGGCATTTACCATCCCTGGCATCGTTCATGGGAGGGTTGTTGAAAGATCTGTGGATTCTTGCGAACCCTTGCCCAACTCAACTTGGAGTGTCTGAAAGTTGCTTTGAGGACTCCAACTAGAAGCCCCTGAAATCATTCAATGTCTGGTTCTACTGACACGTTAACAAGAATTGTGGAGAACACTGTGCTCTAGGTAAGAGGGCAAATGATGCCAACCCCGGAATAATAAACCCTGCGAATAGGTTGGGGGGTTGTTAGTGTTCCCCTGGAAAGTGAAGGATCTCCTCAGGACTATTGACCAACCAGGGATTGCTCAATTCTGGGTTGGCATTGAGCCACTCATATCATTTGCAACCACGACTGGGTTTCAATCACTCTTGTCTAATCCTCACTCTTGTCTCCTCCAAAGGTCTCTAACATGACGGCTCACAAGTTTCCGAGGCCTTCGAAGTAGTCCCCAAAGAATTTGGCCATTTCTGATTTTGTAGAAGAAAAGCGGATAAACACGTCGATTTGCTTTGCTCAGTAGAGAATCAACAAGCGTTGTGAACTTGAATCGTTTGGGATCTCCTTAAGTGTGACTCTAAGGAATGCTTCTCGTCGCGGTCACTCGCCTGTTCCCTACTGAGAACCAACTCAAATCCCTGGTGGCCGTTGACAAAAGGGGACCCCCGGCCCAAAACTCCAAAAAGAAAGGAACACGCACAAAAGGAGGCACCACTAGGTGCCTGAGGAACAGCTCCATTTCGGATTCCGAAACTCCTCCGAGGCCGCAGCAGTGGGGCCATGTCCGACTTGGGCTCCTCCCAGACCCGGGACCCGGTGGGTTGGACATTGTGCCATGTTTCACCGGGGCGCCCTTTCTGATGATTGGCTTCAAGGGGAAACCCCTCCAAAAACAAGGCAAACACGGTCGACGGTCACCACTGGAGGCTCCTTATTCCAAGGGTAACTTCCTGATTTGAACCCTGGGAGCCTGCAATGGGCGGGGGACTCGGTAAACTGGTGGGTACCCTTTTGACTGCCGCCCAGCAAAAGTGGCCCGGATCTCCCGTCCATGTGGTGCCCCAAATTATCTCCCATTTGGGGCCAAAGGCCGTCCGGGCTCGCCTGCAGCATCTGTGCCTCCGCGGCACGCTGCTGCGAGGCGCGCACCTGCAGCGAGAATGGGAGTTGAGGGGTACTTTGAAACTCAATGTTATAGAAACAAAAACCATCTATTTGCTATTATTTACGCTTGTTTTACAGGAACAACAACAACCAGATGCTATTATTTAATTACGCCAGTGTGTCTTGGGGTTTTCGCCAAGCGCACTGCGCACGTGGGGTCTGCTAGGATGTGTTTTTCAGGTTGTTTGGAGGTGCGGAGGCTTTGGCTGTGGCAGTTCTATCCTAATCACCATTAAGTCGGTGTGTCTTCTTGGGAGGGCACCCCTTTTTGGATGGCTTTACAGGGAAACCAAAAGGAACCCCCCCATTTTGGGGTATCCTTGAAAAAGACACGCCCAAGTGGCACACAATCTGAGGGGTATTTCAAAGTTGAGATACCCTGTTGCAACCAGTAATCGTGGTAGATTTTTTTAGGTTTGAGGATTTTGGCAGGAAACCCACCAAACAAAAAGGGTAGAAGAGCGCCACGGAGCATCTTGGGAGGTGTGGAGGACATATTTTCTTGCCGTAATCCCTTTTTAAACTTTAAGCTCTTCCAAACAACTCTCCTTAAAAGTTCATCGAACTTTTGCCCAAATAGGGGATAAGTCCCTGCTACACCGACTGAGGTTTCTACCGAAACTGTTTTTTTGCACTTCAAGCCACGAACCCAAGAGATGGTGTATTTGCACTACTTAAGGTGCCAGCAAGCAACGAGAGCAGATGTACATAGCTCTTGTTTCGTATATATGTTGTGTGATACACTTGAGCAGGGTTGCGCCCTGACATTGGTTCCTTCGCACTTCTATTCAAAGACCTTTCCAACGAGCTCCGCAAAGGGGAAATTCCCTCGCACAGGGTTGTAGGGACACTGGATGTTTGGGGGGTCTGTAAAAATATGTAAAAATTGAACACATACCACCCCTTTGGTTCCTTTTAGGGCAATTGAACAAAACATATGGAGATTGACTGCACCAGTTGGTAGGTGGTTTGTTAATCATTGCAGGGTTTCATAGATCCACGGCCCCTTCCGCACACTTCGTAGAATTGAAGTGCTTGCCGCTTGCTTTGACTGAGCCTAGCAAAGTGCAGTCCATCACAACAGCTTCGCATGCTTCCTTCTTTGGCTTTGCCATGTTGAGATTCTTGGTCAGCTCTGCGTTCACCACAGCGGGATTTGCTCCCAAGTAAGAGAAAGCTTCAGGAATTTGGAAGGCAAAGGATCCTGAAGTCCAGGAGCCCAAGGAGGAATTCAAGCCTTCCGCCATCTCTTGTTGCCAGATTTTGGATTCGTGCTGCAGATCTTGGAGCCCTGTGTGGCAACAGCAGGAAGGATCTGATTCTGGTTTACTCTTGGAAAACCCTGGTCACAGGGTTGCCTACTGCCAAGATAATTCTGGCTTTCAGGAACTTCTTCAGCAAGTGGCTGGCAAGTGCATCATGGCGAAGGGCTTTTTTCTTTGTTCCGCAGGCAAGGCCTGAATTGGATTTGGTCCACCCACGGTGGCTATTGATCGCATTAGATGTAAGCTGAGGTGGCGGCCATGTTGTCGTATTCGCTCTTCAGGCCCTGGAGCGCCACCAGCACCCCGAAGCATTGCCATGCGTAGCCGTTAAGCACTCAACAATGCAATGCCCTGTTGATGTTGGACCCTCGTTACATATGATCCCCGGTCAACCATTACCACACGAATCTTTTCCAGCTTGCCTGGCAAGTCTCCACATAGAAAGTAACACAGTAACATGCATCCCAACTCTGCCCCCCTGTCAGTCACCATGGTCCAAGTGATGACTATCCCCACAAACCCTTCCAGGGAAAGCGTGGGCCATGGGTGCGAGATCCGAGCGAAGATCCTGTCAGAGTCTTCGCACGTGAGCCCCCAATCGGCTGATACCGCCTTGGTTGGTTCCTGAGTGATTACCTCAAGGGATGGGGTGTTTAACAACCTCAAGATCCCGGGGTGAGGACAAAATGACATCCTATTTTCGATTTGATTTTGAAGGGAAGCCCACTCCAAGTCAAAAATCAGGGGGCACCACTCGAGGTCTGGTTTCTTCAAACAATGCCATGGTGAAAACTCCTCATGTGGGTCAGGGATTGGGAGGAACCCTTCTAATGGTTGCTAAATTCCTCAAGGGGTCGTGACTATCCCTACCACCCTCAAAGGCTGTTTTTGATCATGGCACAAATTGTCTCAAATTAGGGGGGTCCTTTGGCTTTGCCTCCAGCAAAAAAAAAAGGTTACCCAGAAACAACAACAGCCCTGTAAAGGCTCAGGAGGCTATTTTATGTGTTTGACCTCTGGTGTCTCTAAGTGGAGCCCCTCAAAATGGGTGGGGGTGGTTTGCCTTGGCTACTAACCAGCCAACCAAGCGAGCAATCAACCAAACCACAAAAAGGGTAGCCTCAACAAAAACACGCACTCCAGCCACCCGCTTCGCCTCAAAACTGATCTCCAATAAAAACCACGACTCGCGACTCGATTCGGAAGGCGCCGTTTTCACGGCCTGGAGGGAGTACTCCATGTGGTCTGCGGAGAAGAAGGGGATCAGGCGCTGGCGCTCAGCGAGAAAAACAAAAAACGCGGGCAGTCCATGTTTCTGAAGTGGAGTGTCTTGAAATAGGCAGCCCCAAAATGGGTGGGATTTCCCTTTGGTCTCCCTTTAAAACCAACCCGAAAGGGGTCCCCCCCCCCGCGAGGCGAGTGGGTGTCACCTATAGTGAGACTTCTTACTTTCAGCAGACAATTATGGCGAACATGACTGCGCTCATGCCACTATATTTTGTGGACTAATGGGATGTGTTTCCCCTGCAGATAAACAAAAATCCCGCACCAGTTGGTAGGCACTTCTTCTCAGTGTTCATAGGGTTTCAAAAAGGTCAAACAAGATTCACTGAAGTCATGTTGGTTTGATTTCGATTTCGCCCAAAAAGGACCCTCCCTTGCCCAAAGGAGCTGGAAATGCAAGTGTTGAGCCTTTTGGAACCAACATGGGTATGTCTTCTTTAGGGCCCTCTCGAACTGGTGGTTTTCCTCTCGATTTTTCCCTTCAAACCACAGAACCGATTCGTTGAGTGCGGGTCTGCACCTTGACCGAAAGCAACACAGGGGCAGCGAATGGCGACGCCAAACGGCCTGGCAGAGGTAATCCACGGTGAGCTCCTTTCCGGAGGTCACCTGCACAGCGATCATGGCTTCCCTTATAAAGACAAGTATGAAAGCAAACAAGCAAACAAAAACATAAGCAGCTATAAGTAAACAAACAATAATAAATAAAACAACAGATAATTACATAGTTTTAATCTGTGGATGGAAGAAATGGAGTTCAAACTTCAGAAATAAACCCCAAGCATGGAACCCCTGGCTAAATTGGGCCACTTCCGTTTGCCTCACTTGTCCCTATAGAGTTCATCTCCGTTCACAAGAAGAAAAGATTAATCAGCACCGCAATTCAAGGTTTCTGATCCCTGCGAAGCACCACCCCACCAAATCGAAACTCAACCATTTTCAAAACGCCCAAAAGGCGGATAAAACACACCCATGCTTAAACAGAAGCTTAAGTACTCCGCTGCTCCTTATTGAGCGCGGGTCTTCCCCCGGCGAACAAAACATGGATCAGTGTCGAGGTGACGCATGGGAAATTCAATTGCTTCCACGAGGTGCTCTCGGGGCCTTTCTGTGTCTGCGGATCCACCAAACACCAGCCATAGTCATTCGCACACAATCCTGAACTACTCGGGATCCATACCTGACCTTCATCATAGAACCATTTGTTTTACCCTCAGGTGGGCACCACTAGCGCAAATGCTCCTTCAACACCTCGCCGTGGGACAAATCACGATCACTCGCGCGGGCGCCTGCAGACTGGCATTCACGTCCCCGAGCTCCTTCAACACCTCTGTGGCACGCAGCATTTGGCAAGGCTCGAAGATGGTTTCCCAATGGGGCGGGGCCTTGTCACCGCGGAAAGTTGGCCCTAAAACGCACCTTTACAACTTTGAAGTGAGCAACCCACGCATGGTATGTGACAAGTGCCCAAAGCAACTCTACGCAGTTGAACGAAGAGATTAATAAACAAATTTGGAGAAACCAGCTTCCAGCTCGCATCACAGTCCCATGACAAAACATGCAGTTCTCCCTGCAAACTACTTACCTGGGAACAAAAAAATGGAGTCACCCAAGAGCGATTCCTTAAAGCAATTTTGGGGCGCCTAGCTAATTTTGGAGGAGGCAGCACCTTGAACCCTTGTGTTCCAGCCCCTTGTTGCTTGGACCACCAAAGTTTAAACATCTTGAAAAATGGGGAGGGGGGATGAAGGCAATTCTGGAGCATGCTGCGCCAAACAGCTCGTGGGCTTTGAGGTCTGGAAAGGGCCACTATGTTGACCTGATTTGCCAGAATCGGGTCGGCACCTGAATTCGAAAGTGGGTCCCTTTCTTGGCCAAGATCACCCTCACCCATCCCTACTTCCCCAACTATTGTCCCCATCTTGGAGACTTGTTTGGCTTTCAGCGACAGAAATAAAGTGGCATTTCCTTCATGGAAAACCTCGGTGTGTTTGTGCACGTCGACCGGGGACAATTCCCCTCCAGAAAGCATCCTGGTCGCCAGATATTCTTCTGCTCGCTCTCATTCAGCACGCCAAAGCCAGTACAGTACTGCGCCTGTCCCAAAATCTGCACGCCCAGCTCCAAAGCACTGCGACTTTCACGAAGGCGAAATGGGCGAGGAAGTGGGAAGTTTACGCTTGCTGTCAGCAGCTGTGTAATTGTCCACTGCCTGAGTTGGTTCCGAATCCCCGCTTCGGCCCATATCGCTGGGTTCCTGTAGGTGAACGATTGTCTGGTGCAACAAGCAAGGTGAAGCAACGGCGCAACACTTTGAATCGAAGAATCCGAATATCTCTACAGACTAATCCACTGTTCATTCTAAGAGGGCTTGCATCGCCCAACAAACGCAAACCGCGGGGAACATGTGTACAGAACCGCTAACTATGGACACTACATCAAGGTCACATATGTGTTCCGTTCTTCTATTCTGTACCAAGTTTGACAGACACACAAACACGCACACACACACAGGGTGCTCGATATGTCCAACCGAACAACCAACCGAACAACACTCACAGGACGCTCACTTTCAATTGGCAACTAAAACGTGACGTGATCCACGCTGTACTTGAGTCATTGAGGTTGGCAATCGATTTCCAAAGGGCGCAGTTTGAAACTCTCCAACGGGGGACATCGCCACCCTATGTGGAAATCCTGTACCCCGGCCTTTCTTGGTTTGACACAATCCCTCGGTTAGCAATGGAGTTGGGCCCCATGGGAACCCAAGAGAAATCAACCGATGAATAGTGGCAAGGAACCCAATTATTTCCTGCATATGTCTTAGTCGCTAAAATCGGCCCTATTGGGATTGATGGCCCTATGGGGGTGCTCTTGGCAACCATACTGTGGATGGACAAATGGATTTCACCAGTAGGGATTGGTGGTTTATCATGGTTGCCAACCTTGATTCAACTCGGGCTTCATCTATCTCAAGTGCGTGTTGTGGATTATGTTCACATAGAAAAACATGGGTCATTTGGCTCCTTGTCTAGGGACAAACTGTACGGTTTTTACCTGTGGAAGGGAGGGTAAGCTAGCTACCAGACAAGTCATAGTTGGTTGACTTTCAAGCAACCCCCCCTGCAAAAACAAGAAAGCACAGAGCGAATCCACCCACTGGGCCGGGCTGTTCTCAGATCCCCCGCCAAAAGTCGAGCACTCTTGGTGGTTTGCTGGAAACTACCACGAAACCAACTAAAACAATCTAAATAACCTGAGGAACCGGATGGCTGGGAACCACGAAGCAACCGGAAATCGGTATAAGGCGCTTGATGCCGGATGGGCACCTCCTGGCTCCTGGCGTTCAGCAAGCCCCGCTGGATGGCCTGCGAGCGACGGGAGCACAAATCACATCGGGTGATTTGGGAATTTGGTTCTTCCGCAGGGTGAAATGCAGGGTGAAATGCATATAATCGAATCTTTGAGGCAGAACCAATCCAAAGCAACCCTGAACCAAATCGACAATGTTCCTCCCACCCTGCTGGGTTTTGAAAGCACAACTTGTTCCTCAGTGGATGGTATCGTGTGCAATAAGTCATCAGGCTCAAAATTACATATTTGTCGGTGACCATTGAGCGTTTCTTGTGAGTCTGGATGCCAAGCTACATGAAGGGTCCTGAAACATTTCAACGCATAGCCATTCAAACGGAAAGTCCTGGCCAAAAAGGACAAGGCTAGCTCAGGAGTGCTCTTACTTTGCAAATCTTTGGCTGGATAATTTTGGGTTCCCTGCTTGAACTGGGCGGCTCCATTCTCAGTCGAAAAGGACAACAACCTGAGTGGGACAGCTGTTTTTCCCTAAAACCACGGGAACATCTAAGGTTGTGTCCACTGCCCCCAAACCACTACCCCTGCGGGAAATTGGGGTAGACAGCCTTAAACAAAGTGGCAAATGGTGGCTGCATATCCCTTTCAACCCCTGGGGGGTAGTGGTTTGGGGTAGTGGACACCATCTTCGAGAAACCATGGATATGGATGTCTTCTATGAGAGTACCCTTGTTGTGGTTCAATTGCGGGCTCAAAGGGAACCACCACCCCATTTTGAAGGCTCCCTGATTTTGACACACACACACCTATTTTCCACCTGGAAAGTTGGACTGCGCCGATTTACAAGCACTGTTTGCGGGTCAGCAGAAATAATGCTTTGTTTGGATCCCACAAACAGTGAACAGGAGCAACACCTCAAACAATCTATCTACATGTAACCAGCAACAGCAGGGTCAACCCAGTCACGTGTTTGTGATTAGCACTGAGTGGGACTTTTTAACGCGCAGTGACATCGACCACGTTTTGAGCTTTCGGAGGTTTCTTGGCCATGTTTGTCACTTCTTTCTAGCGAAAAGTTGGAACAGGCAAAAAAGGGCGAAGGTGAGTTGAGTTTGGCAACGACGTAAACACGTTGATGGTCAAACCCACAAATGCCACCGTTTGGGATTGGTGGATTGTCGAATCCGCATGAAACGCGGCCGTAAAGGCCTTGCCAGAAATCAACTCCAGAACCCCCACATCCGGTAGCTGGGATTTGAACGGGGATTTCCACATGGTCCCCTGGAAAGGTGGAGGGAAACGGCCCTTGTGAAAGGGAAACGCCCCAAACTTGAGTGGATTCAAACTAACAAAATCAACTAAAATGGTCCTCCAAAGTAACTAAAGTTTCATCTCAGTGAGTGAGGCTCCAAAAAGAGTTGAAAGGAATTAACCTGGAGGTATGGGAAATGTCTGCAGTTGAATTGGCGTGAATTTGCCCGTGCGAGCCAGGTTTTTATGTTCTTGCTAAGTATTCTAAACACAGGTACGGCTGGGGAGTCTCACTTGGATGCCACCCCTGACCCCCCTTCCTCCCTCGTCCTTCAACAAAGCAACAGCATTGGACTGTTTGATTCCGACGCTTGGCGTCTGTTCCTCCTTCATGGACGGCCGCCCTCTTCGTGCACTCTTGACCCGGGTGAAGTGCTGCTCAACTCCACTCTCCCGTCATCTTGGGCAGTCGGCTGAGTCGACTTGGCCAAGCAAGGCATGCCTGGTGAAGGCCATGGTGTTCCAGTAGCGACCAGAAGTTGGTTCCCACTGCTTCCCCAAAATGCGACGCCGCCGCTTTGCTCGAAAGATGGTTAGGAAGTGGGTCTATGATTACCTAGCATTTTGCAAAACTCAGGAACAAGGCCGGCCCCCGCAGCGTCGAACAGAATCAAGTGTCAGACCTGCCCCCAAAGTGGTCTTTCTTCAACGAACAACATTTCGAAAACATGAAATTGCAATGAAAACATGGAACATACACGGACGTGAAAAGGGATTTGGCGTTCTTTGATCCAGTTGGCTCGCAATCCCTTTTCGTAGGTGTGTCCTACACTAAGGGAACCCCCAAAATGGGCTTGCTCCCTGGAAAAGCTGAAACAGTTTGCCTTCCAAAAAGCTTGGGAAGGCTACCAAATTTATGCAACAGTACCGTTTGTAGATGCAACAAGCTTCCTGGTGTCCCTCCAAAAAGGGTACCCTTACAGTAAACAAAGAGACATCGCGACATCAGCGGATGCAGGGGTCCCCGCCGGCGTGCGAGCGCCA
This sequence comes from Effrenium voratum, assembly GCA_963377175.1. NCBI lineage: Eukaryota > Dinophyceae > Suessiales > Symbiodiniaceae > Effrenium > Effrenium voratum. The sequence goes on along the minus strand of CAUJNA010002768.1, from coordinate 594,882 downwards.
TTGAGGTGGACCAAGACCATCTTTGTCCGCACCTAGGCCGCTGAAGCCAACCAAAACCGTGGGCAAATCAGCGGCTTCGTCTCAACACATTGTGGCTTGGCACGAAATCCGCGAGTCTCGCACCACGAAAGGAAACCGTTGAAACCATAACGTTTGTGGGTATTTACCGGGGAATCATCAGGTACCAGGGTTTCTGAACGGTAATGGATTTTGCCCATTCACAGTAGGGATTTGGACCCATAAAAAAGTGGAGTTTGCCCCTTCCGTGAACCAACCAAGGGCACAAAAAGAAAAGACAAGCCCAGCCGACATCTGGGTTGTCAAAATATAGACCCCAATAGCTGGCTTTCCTTGTAAAAGGTGATCCAGTGCTCCTTTCGTCCCAAACCTGGGGACCCCCCAAAAATGACTTTCAGAGTTAATCTGCCCCGATTTTTGTTTGGCATATTCTGAGGAGGAGACCCTAGGCATGGTTGTGGGTCATAGCCCGATTGTCCAAGAGTGACCAAACTTTTCGTTTACCACCAAAACGGTGTGTCCAACAAATACAAAAAAAGTGCAGGAACTCACAGAGTAAGGATACCAAAGTAAGTAACGTGGGCCGAACCCCTACTGCATCATTTTACGGGGGTGTCAATCTTCTACAGGTTGGACAACTCATTTTTGGGGTCGATTCCATTTACTCACTAAGCGGCTTGATCAGACAAAAATCAGACTTTTGCTTGATGGCCTTCCCAAAAAGTATGCAGTCCAGGCCAGGCAAAAAGGGGGGACCCTCACTCCAAAACGAAACTTACCTTCCAGGTATGTTACTGGAAGGGAGGGTAGAGGCCGGCTGCTCAAACGACCTGAAACATTGATGCCAGGAAATTGAAATCCGAAAGGCGGATTCAATCTTCGCTGAGGAAAAGATAGATTCAGGGGCCTATTTTATCTGAATTGGTCGAATTCACGTCACCTAACAAACCCCGCGTTCGCTTGTTGGTGGTTGTATGGATTTGTCTGATTGCGAGTCACTTGTGTTCACCAGTCAACTGTATAGATGTAGTTGATTAATTTCCTAGCTATGGTAGGAGTCAACGAAAACCGTGTGCTTAGCCACGGTGTGCGGTTGCCCGACCTGTGAAAATAGGCCCCCCCGTTTGCATGGATTGAAAAAACAAATCGCAAAGAAAGCCGTCCTGGATTCCACAATTTTGGGACGCACCTACATTATTTTGGTCTATGTGTTGTTGTTGAGGTACCCTTTTTGGGATTGGTTGAAGAGGGATATTTAGAAGCAACACCCAGCCATTTTTGGCCCCTTTGACCCATTCTAGTTAACCACCGCAAACCACCCTCCTGGACTCCATTCTGAGGCACAAATGGGTTTCTCTCACTGCCAACCAACACAGCGTCCACCATTGCAAGACAACCCCTGTCTCTTTTACGGGTACCCTTTTTGGTGGTTTTAAAACACAACCAGAAGGAAAACCACCATGTTGGGATTTACCAACAAAAGACACACCCATGTCTAATTGGAACCAGCCGATGACCCGGGGGGCGGGTCTGTCCCGTTTCGGCCCTGCTGGGGCCTGTGGCGAAGGTTCCGCCCCCCACCTGGAACCGCAGCAGAGCCCAGGCCACCTCAACGAATTCGGATCGGAGGCCAATCTCAGTCTAGAACCCAGTTATTTTCCTTATGGTTTTATGGCTCCCTCGCTAACCCCAGTGCCTCAGTCAGTTAACCAGGATTCATACTAGGTGTTTCATCATGGTTTATCTTGGCGGCTACCTACTGTAGTGGTAAGTGGAAGTGGGTACTATACTAATACAGAATGGAATTATCTTGGGCTTTGCTCGCCCGGTGCACCCGAACTGCGGCATTGAGTTTTCTTCCACCATTCGATACTCAATGGGAAGCCCGGAAGAAACGTCTGGTTTATTGACAGCCTTTAGTCATACATACTGTCAAAAAAACATTTCACACCACCTAAGCACCCCTGAAATGACTCGATTCCCCTGCAAAAAAAAACAAACGAAAAACAAAACACTGACCAACGTTGTTGCTTCAACCATGGGTCAAAGTGGTACGCCCGCTGCAAACAATAAACATACTTCCTGCAGTAAAATCAATTCCCTTAAAACCAAGGGAGATTGCAACACATATTCATTTCAGCGAATGAAAGGATGTGCTTCCAACTTGATGGATGCTCAGTGACCTTCGCAGCCTCGTCGACCAAGTGATGCTGCAATGTTTGATGCTTTTTGCCATCCCAAATGTCCTTTTACCACTCCTTGAGCCGCTCCTTGTTTTCGTCGGTAACTTAAGCTTTGCTTTTGCTCACTACATGCGGTATGTGCTCCGATAGGTGAATTTGCCGACTGCTCAAGGTTTCTTCAAGAATCCCTTGTGTTCACATTGGATGCATCATGCCGTATACATTCAAAACGCCAGTTTCGAGATGCCAGCGTCAACAAGGTATGAACGTAAGTTCCATGGCCACTCAGGATTAAATCAATAATTGCCATCCTAGTTTATATCAGAGGCTGGGCTTTGGGCCCGGGTAATTTGGTGTTGCCTCGTCCCCCTGCACTAGTCGGTGGTGAAATAGTAATTTGTGCTGCATGTTGCAACATGTTACAGCTGGTGTTCCCGTTGAAGGGAGCCCAGGATCAACCACTGATTGATTCAACATGGGGCTTTCAACAGACCACACACAAAACCTCGGTTCATGGTATTTAGGGACAACCCATGGTTGTCGAACATCTCTATGAGGGATCCCTGACCATCCCGTAACCCCATTGGCACATATGACCACTGTTCAATTTAGCATATGCTAAAGGCACATCCGGCACACTGAAAGAAGGAACCCAAGGTTCTCCCCATTGTCAGATTCCTACACAATTGGAGGGTTTTTGGGGGGTTCCCACGTAAGACTTGGTCCAATTTTTCTCCGGCTCGGCCACAGGCTGCTCGGTCATCCAGCTGCCGGCAGAGCTCCTGGCACCGTGATTCGATTCCTTTGGGAAGCTGACGATCGAATAATTTTAGCAGACGAACCTTGCCCTTGGTATGGTGCAAAAAACTACGTTCGTTGCAGCCCACCCTCCACTATAAAGGAACAGAACCACACAACGGTCAATGATCCGACATTGAAGCAATAGTCATGGAAGTGGATAGGATTTTGGGGCGCCCTTCCGGTCTTGGGTCAAGGCACGGGCAACTTCCCCGCTTTGACATCCGAACGTTTGCGTCCTCGAGGCCACCGACACCACAGGCCAAGACGCTGACCTAGGACAGTCTCAGGAGGTGCTTTTTGACGGATTCCGTTTCTTGGGAAATATCGGGTTTCTGCGCATTCACAGGGAGGGGTAGTTTGATTCCGGAGCTTCTAGAAATTCGAGGCAAGGGGGGCCTTAGTTTTTCATGAACATGAGCCGCAAGGTTGCATAGCCGTGCTGGACAGCCGCGGCAGCCTGCTCCGCCTCTTGTATGTGAAAGCCGGCCCAGCCTTCCAGTGACAAGTTGCAGCACTTGCCTCTGTGAATTTCAGCGGCCATGCGGTCCAGGGCATGGCTGGCACCGACGTCAGCACAGAACCCGAATGGCTCTTCCATGCAACTGCTCACCCACTGCACATGTGTTCTCGAAGCAGCCTCATGACGACCAGAGGCTGTGATACTCCCCAGAGGCAGCTAGGCAGACCTCCAGGTTTCCACAACAAAAGGCACCCCCCAGTTTTATTCTCCACCCAAAACGAAAAGGAACACAGGGGACCACTGAAGTCGATTTCTTGGTAGTTGATTTTCAAGCAAGGGAAAAACAGGCACCGAAGGTCTGTCTGCTTTAGAAGCCAATCAACTTAATCCGAAAAGCAACAACCGGGCAACTCAATGCCCCGTTCGACCCAAGAGCAAAACAATGGCAACCCAACGGAAGACAAAGGAAAGCGTTCGTACTCTTTCTGCCCCAATGGGTTTTGATAAGCAAGGGTCAACCCATTCAGAGAACTCAGGGAGTGAGACGGCCACCACAATTTGCGAGCCGAAGCTTAGACTTCATGATGAGCCCGTTTTACCCCCGGATCGATTGGTAACTTCGTGAATTTTGCGCAGAACACTCCAACTCTCATGCTGTTGGCAATTCGCTTTAAAGGGACACCTCCGAGAATGGCAGAAAGGGCACACTAGAGGTCTGGGTCTATGATTCATGGGTTCCCGCAGAAACGGGTGCCTTCAAAACAAGGGCCGAATCCCCGATGCTGGCTTCCCGACGGAAGCCGGCGTTGGCGCCCCTTTCACCGGGCGGTTGGGCGGCGCACAGGTGGCGCGCCGGAAGCGCGGCCTGCGCGCAGCCCTCCATCTGAGAGGGATTGATGCTTTATCAACCTTTCAGGGTTTCATCTATCCCAAGAACTGCCAGCAAGAACTAAGAAACCCTGGAATGAGTCGATTCCCGAACGCAATACCAACAAACAATGGCTTTGACCATGGTTTCATTTCGTGGGTGCGGCATGGAATTCGTTCACGGTAGGGTATCCACAGGCAAAGGACCTGCATCACAATGAGCTCATTTACCAGGTGCAGCTTGCTGTAAAATAGACGCAGCCCAAGGCCTTTTCCTGTAAGCTGGGGCATGTTCTAGCATGTCTTGGCATGTTGGCCTGGCCCTTCCTGACATGCGTATCCCAGTGCTCATTACCGTGGCAGGTGATTCTACTTGGTTAAGTGTTACACAAACCGTTGGTTCTACCAAAATGGCTTGGGTCTGTATAAACCCTTACCATAAGACCCAATCAAGCAGAACCACCCAGCAGTTCGGTCAGCTGAGAACTCAGGCTGCAGCTATTTGGGGGATTCGTCCTGACTGGCGCAAAGTTATGTCCAACTGCAAAACTCACATAGCGAAAGGCCCTAGCCCAGGTTTTGCGGTGAAACAGGTTCAATACTTTCATCATTGGGTGCAAACCAGGGGTCTGGGAATTTCCCCTTTGGGCAAACTATAAAATATGGCTGCAGTTGATCGCACCCAGCATTTCATCATGTCACTGCACGTTTGGGGTTCCCCACGTTCATTTGCATGCGTCTCCTGGGAAAAATAGGACAAACACATCCAGTAGTGCTAGATTCCTTTTAACACCCAGGGGAGAAAAATCAAGATTAATCTGAGCAAATGGACACCAAGGAGACTCCCCACAAGGTCGGCTGGATGTCAAGCAGGTTTGCCATGCCATCTTTGCGGCTTTCCTTGAGCGGGTCTTGGCTCTGGAGTCAGAGCCCTCAACGCTCGGAGGAATTGATCTACTGAGCATCTTGCAATTGGAACGTGGTCTGCCAAGACAATTCCAGGGTGACTCTTTTTCCCAAAACAGGGAGTCAAATGGAGTCAACAGGGCCCAGCCCCTTTTGGATTGAGACTAACCTCAAAGCCCGGTCCAACTTCGGCCCGGGACGGCTCGAGGCCTGTCCGGCAGCGGGAGAGCGGTGGCAGGAGCGGAGGCCTGGGCGAACAGATCACAAAATTCACGACGTTTAGACACCTTGAAACGGCATCCGGAAAAACTTTGGATTTGCTCGAAACGACCTTGGGACAGCAAGAGGGAACCAAAATGAAAGCAACCACAAGCCCCCATAAAGGTTTATTGGTGTCCAGTGTGGTCCCCTTTGAAGTTTCCGCTGGGGCGCCCTTGACAAGCATAGGAAAAAAGGAATTCACAAACGGGTGTGGCAATTTTTTGGGGACCCCCGGAATGGTGCATTTTCCGCGTAATACCAACCAAAAGGGTTCCCTAAAGAAAGACCGACCCGAGCACAAATTGATGGAGCACTCCCTCCCATATCTGTTGGTACTAACGGCCTCCAAGTTTTGGCTGCAAAGCATGAGATACATCCTCGTGCAATAAGCGAATTCACAAAATGGAAATCTGGAGAGGAGTTCGCAAACTGATCATGAAATGAAAATACAGGGTCAGGTAGAGGACCTGCGTGGAGCTCGTTTTGCCCGCAGAGATCGTTATCAGATGCCCAGATATGTGCGCGTAGATACGAAACAAACAGCCACATCGCACAATAGACAAATAAAACAAATAGATGAATCAATGCAGATCTGTTCTAAGTACTGGACAAAAACCCACACTTGGGATGGATGATGCCCCAAAATAATACGATAAACCACAAACTTCAACTGGTGACGATCGGCATGGATTTCGTCATTCAGTTTGCCGACCTGCTGGGGTTGGGAAGGTTTTGTTTTTTGGTTCGCGCACCTGGTTTGGGATTGTCCGTGCTTCGGTTGGGCCAAGCCAGACTTGACTTTTGTGAACGCGAGGTTGGATCCGTGATCCGAGCTAGAGAGTGTTCCCTGTTGTTTGAACGGCCACAGACCCACTAGTGAGATGCTAGATAAGCTGTGCCAGATTTGAGAGTTATTCTCTCCCTGGACTAGAGGAATGAATCAAGCCAGCCCCGGACCTGTTCAAACAACACAACAGCTGAAAGCAACGGGGTCAATAGCCCCGATAAGCTCAACGCTTTGAGTGGTTCGGAGTGCTCCCTTGGCGTTTTCGGGTAGAAGGATTCCGGGTCATGGTTGGGGATGCCACCTGGGCGTATTTCAACCATCTTTAAGTTTCCCATTTGGCTCGCGACAATTTTTGACCAAGTTTTAGGGTAAAGAAGGAAAAACGGCGAGATGCTTCAACCCCTTTGCGATTCTGTCCCAGATTATCACCCCAGGAAACATAAGAGGGGCCGTGTTTTGCACCTCACGTCACACTCCTATACTTTTCTCCCCGCGAAACAGGTTGCCTTGAATGTTCATAAACAATGTCAACGGGCCCATTTTCCCTTTGGTGATTCCCCATCCCCAAAAAGGGCATGCTAAAACTGGGGTGTCTTCAGATCCCCTGCTAAAAGTTTAGCTTCTAGTGGGTTAAATGGAAACTGAAACTACCACGAAATCAAAAAAAGCTACAGTAAACACAAAGGGAACCGGATGGCTGGGAACCACCCAGTAAAAGGAACCTGCACGGGCGATTTTGTTGCGAGCTTTGTGCCCCCGACTAGTCCAGATCTTTTCTCGAGACTTGGACCCCTCGAAGGAACGCGACTGGAAGTGAATCCCCACTCAAAATCATGAGTGGCCAATGAAAAACAGGGCCACCTTTGTTTGGTTAGATGATTTTCAAGGGAAACACAGCCCAAAACCAGTTCGAACACAGAAGATGCCCGACTGCAGGTCTGGGGTGAAGCCTAAAAGACAGCAAAGGAAACCAAAGGTCAAGTAGAGCAATGATAGCAATGAAATGGAGGAATCAACGGAACTCATTAAGATGATGGTGGACCGTTTCCCGAGAGGACCTTTAATTTCTCACTCTGGAACCCAATCTCCGGCCTGGGCCAAGAACTTGGAGCCGCCAACCATGATTCTACTTCAGTGGATTGACGGAATCCATTTTACACCACTTTGAATCCGTGATGAACGCCATTGTTTGTTGGTATTTACTGGGGAATCATCCAGGATTTCGCCCGTCTCAGTAGTACAAGTAAGTTAAAGTTAAAGCAAAAACAGTTCGAGATGATGCCCCAGTTGGAGTCGCTCTGGGCTCGCCAACTCGAACCTGACGAGTGCGCCCAGCTGGGACCAGGCGCGCCTGGCTGATTGCCGATACTCGCTCGGCACAAGGGGAAACCAAGTCTACCCCCCCTGGCGGAGGCTTGCCGGTCCAGAGCGGTTCCTTCCCCACAGCCTGTGTTTCACGTTTCTTTGCCAGTTCTTGGGTTCCTTGCGCTAAGGCTCAACGGGAAGCCAGAATCACGTTCAGGGGCAACCATACAAGTGGCTAATCAGGTTGAAATCCATCAAGGAACCCTGGCATGATGATTCCCCTGTAACTACCAACCACGGCTTTGAAGTGGTGCGAAATGGACTCCGCAACCATCCACTGTAGGTCGTAGGACAACTTGTATGGTCCATGCAAACCTGGCGCCTGCTTGGCTCACAAACTTCAGAAAAATTAAAGGACCTCGCCCTCCAACTTGCCTGAGGGTTTAGCTACCTTTGCGGGGCCCCTTTGTAAACCAACCAGGGTGTCAACAGGCAGACCTTTGGCCAATCCTTCACCATCCCTTAAAAGATACCTCTAGGGGCCAGTCCAAGAAGACTCCCAATACCAGCTGATTTAAAGGATCGAACTAAATGAAAAGCAGGTAGTTGTCACCAGCAACTTCCAAGCAAGGGTCGTCCATTTGTACTTGAAGCGCCCAAGGCCCTTTTGGCTGCAGGACGACTACAATACACCAACATGAAAGCGATCTCCACCCAAATCCATCGATGCCAGTCGCGCCTGGGCTGCCTGCAACCATTCGCAGTGCTGGTTCGCCGCCCATACCTTCCAGCTCGTGAGTCGCTCGTCGCGAGCGATTGAGCGATCATGTCGATGCCGGTGGGTTCCAAATGGACGGTTTTTCCCAACAGCTGAAAGCGATGGGGTCTCAGCCCCCGGACAGGCTCCGGGCCGGTCTGGGGCGGCTCTGAGGCAAGGTTCCGCAGGGTTCCGCGAGGGTTCCGCCAGAGACCCAGCGATGCACGGGGCGGTTCCGAGGAGGGCTCCACAAGGGTTCCGCAAGGGTTCTGCAATGTTCTGCAAGATTTCCGCGAGGGTTTTGCGAGGGTTGCGTGGGGCGTGAGCGTTCCGGCGGCGCAAAAATGGTTCCGAGGGGTTTCTGCGAGGGCGGGTGTGGGATATCACCTGAGTCTTTTTTTTGCCGAGTGTCCTCTTCTCACTTGACTGGATTGGGATTGGCCAAAGTACCCACATTTGGTTTTGGCGCTGAACGGTCCAAACGCAAAAGTGACATGAACTCACCAATGCCTTCCAGGACTTGTGTTGGAGGAGTCCTAATGTCAGCCTCAATCGGCTTCCCGGCTAAATGTTCGACCCTCTTAGCCGCTTGGCTGTAAGCATGGTCGTGAGGGACTAAATCTCCGGGAACTGTTTCACATACCTCCTTATTCCTGCAGAGCTCAGCTTGCTGGGGATGCGATTTGGACATCATGATTTGGGAGATGGAAAAGTCACAGTAACATCTCAAGCTGGGGATGCAAAACGAGATGTGAAGCTCACTTTCTGATTTATTGAGCATACAGGATTACTCCCATTCGACCAAACCGGGTAGAAATTTGGCAACTCTGGTAAAGGGAAACAAAGAAAATCGTTTACAGAACATGCCCTAGGATCACACCCTGGGAGAGTGCCCCCCATGGTCCAAAATCCAAAACGACAAGAGTTCATCTGTTTTCTGCAGCGAGGCCCCACAAAAGCTCCCCGGTCTCAAGGTGCAGTCAGCGGCTTCCAACCGCGCTGCACCATGACTCTAGGCAGGTTCAGACAATCGGCTCTTTGTGAAAATATGAACTGACAAATGGATGGTGTCCGTTTGGATTCCCACCAAAACCACTTTCGGGAGTTCCCAAAGGCACGCCTAAGAAAGCCATGAGAGGCGCTTCGCAGCCCCTCAGTGTCCGGATACTAAGAAAGGGGGAACGCTCCTGTTAACAACTCTACCTCATCTTTGCCTCCCGCCGAAAATGTCATATTTAGATATATTTAGATTCTGGCCTATGTTGGTTTGAAATTTACTTGAGGACCCTTTGGTGGACATGATTTAGGTGAGGTTCATGTCCACCAACCACTTGTTTGGTGGTTCCCAATTAATTACAACACCACAGCCATATTGAGTGAACATCTACACATGTTTCACATGGCTTCTCTGAAGACGGAACAAGCGTAGACGATTGGTCTTTGAAGAACGGAACCAAAAGGCTTGGGCCCTGTCTTAAAACACGGTGGCGAGCAACGGAGTAATGTTGTTTGTGGGTGCTTTGGGTGGTCCCCCATTTCCAACTCCCTTCCCGAATTTTCCACACCAGTTTGCTAATGATTCTGTCAGTGTCTCACGCAGTGTTCTTGTGGACATGAAGAGCCGCTCCGCAAATGGACAATCAACTACTGGATTTGGATGTGGCTGTTCTAGGGACAGCCAAACATGGTGTTGCTTCCTTTTGGTTTCCCTTGAAACCAACCCCCAAAATTGGTACCCTCAAAACCAAACAGGTATCCTTTAAAAAAGACACGCCCATTTGGCAAAACCAATGCAATCATTGACAAACCGGCAAAACATCGCCCCAAGCAATTGGCCTTGGTAAGCTGGTTCTAACCGTAAAGCTCCTGCTTTCCCGGTGTCAACGGTGGCTTTACCCTTTTGTGCCGGTCCCGAAAAGTGATTGCCTTCAGGTCCTTCGAAAGTGCGGCGGAACAGCCGTCTCACGACCCTCTCGGTTGCAACACGCGTGAAAAAAGAAGAAGATCCCCGTGTCGGCAGGTGCCGCACCCTTGCGGAAACCCAAATTGGAGGTCGCGAAGAAACAATAGACGTAAGCTAGGGCGAATTGCCCAACAGCTTTAACAAGCTGCAGTTTTCCGGTTGGTGATAGGCCACTTGAGCTGGTTCAAACAATAGATTCAAGGGCTTGAATCGGTCAATCCTTCGTTCATTTTGGGCATCGAGTTCAGGGACCTTTATGAACAGAGGTCCACACATCTGGAAACCGAATGGGGAAGCAAGGTGTTGGTTGTCGGTTTTGAAGAAACAGCTGCTTCGCTTTTTCTGAAGATACCGTTTGAAGAAACTGAATAGGGACTCAACCCCTAAAATGGTTGCCAACAAGGGACAACCAAAGGTCAAAGCGGATTAACCAACCATAGTTGTGGAAAGTCACCTGAAATCTGTGAAATAAGGTTTGTCTTTTTCAAGGGTAGCTTCTTGAAGGTTGGTTTAAAGCAACAACCAAGGGAAGCAAAACACATGTTTTTTTTGGTTCGGGTCACTCCTATGACTTCATTATTACTCCAAAGGGGATTCTCTTGCAAACACTCCCACACTCCTTGTCTCGTGGCAACCATGCCAGCGGTTGCGAACATGCCTGCCACGTCCTGATGTCTCTGTGATACGACCATGACGTCTATTGCGCCCAATGGATGTGACGCTTGCGCGTGGAACGAGTAGGCGAGGGGCAGCAAAACACCAAACGCGAAAACACAAACCAAAACGACTCAACACGCGGAAAAATGCCCTCGGCCTACTTGTTTTTCCAGCAAAGAAAACCATACAAGTGCCTTCCCCGATACCATTGGGGATGTGAAAAGCCTCAGTTCCCACAACCACGCCGCCCCAGCTCCGCCAAGCGGCCTGAGTCATGGCCCTGACGATGCCCAAATCTCCAGCCAAAGGCACAGCTTGAGCTGAGAAGAAGCGGGGAAACAACGGCATCTATACAACTGGTAAAAAAGCTTGCACCCAAGAAAGGTATTCTTCCAACAAAAACAGCGTTCTGCAACAAAACCAGCATTCCGACACTAAATGCATTCTTCGGATCAAAAAACAACACCGTCTTCCAACAAATAAGCAGTTGCAGTTTTGGCAAGGGAATTCGTTGCTCAATTGAATTCCATCTTTCCATCTGGCGAATTGGCGAGGTTTCAGGACGACCCGAGTGATGTGGGGCAGGTTTACCCACCCTCCAAGCCATTTACAACCAATCCAAACGAAATGCTCAATTCTTGAGTGGATTGGCAAACAAACACATCACTTCTCATTCAGCACTAAACGGTCTTCCCAAAAAGTGACGAATGGCCAGGAGATCGGGAGTGAGATTCAGTGTAAAGGCTTCACTTGGGAAAGCTTCGGGAGTCCAACGGGTCTGGAAACACTTTCCTGGGCGTCCAAACTGATCCACTTCAAGTAGCGCCCAACCACTAAACCAGCTCAAACACATTTAAGAACCTAAGAAACCTGAGAAATGTCCCACAGGTCAAGGCTTGGGGTGAGACCCAAATGAATGACTCTCTTCTGCCGGCCAGCATAGTCGGCCTGCATAGTCATCCCGCATGATCCGAATCCAGCGTTACATGTGGGCTCCGAAAACAATACATCCTGATTCTGTTCGACATTTAACGATCAATGGAATCAACAGTCGTCTGTTGCTCATGCGAGCCGCTGTGAAAAAATGCTGTCTCCCTGATTGCGGTTCTCCAATCAACATGAGAAAAGTGGTGAGAAAAGTGGTGAGCTGAGTGTCCCTCACTATACCGTCCACAATTTGCCATAGACAAAGTAGGCTGTTTGACCGACCCTGCTGACATAGTTGCGTCTCTTGAACCTTTTTTCCCAACTTGTTTTGGACAGGGGGGCCCTCCCTTTCAATTCAACCACCACTGGAGGTCGGTGGCAAAATAGGCAAGGCTCAGTCCGTTCCCATAGAAGGCGCTAGCCCATGAATCAGTGAATGGCAGCAACCTCTAGGCAAAGCAAACCGAAACTTCGGCGCCACTTTACCTCTGCAAGCTAGTCTCGATTGGCCCTCCAACATCACCTCCTTCATTCCTGGTCTCTTGTATCCCTAGGCTTCTCCGACACAGCGCCGTTTTTGCCACTGGGATACAGCCGATCTTTGAAATCTGATGGGATACGCAGGCAGACGCCAGCTGCCCACGTGATCCTTGGCCTGTGGCTTGTCAATCTGAGCCCAATCGGACTTGCAGATCGCAGTACATCGCCGCTATGTCACTATATCCGTTCTACAACAAACTCTTATTGCAGTCTCTGCCCCCTGCTGATTGGTGGAACGTCGGCTATCTTCAAATGTGAATCGTCGGAATAGAAAAGGACCACACAATTGGAGCGTTCCTTGCAGTTTCCGTTCAAGCACAAGGTGAGAAGGGTCCCCTCAAAAACACAATGGCAAATTTCGTATGAAACGAGACAGAGCCGAGAGCGTCGCTCTTTCATCGATTCCATCGAGCCAAAGGGTCGAGTATGACCATTCGACCAGCCCCGGTCGCTAAATGTCGCCACTCTCCAAACACAGAGATGTGTGTCGATTTTGAGGTATTTTTGGCGGGGTGGTTTATAGGGAAAGCAATTGAAACCCTGTTTTGGTGGTTAAAAGACCAACCGAGGGGCCTGGAATCAGCGCTGGGGACTGTTGCATTGACTATCGGGTTCCTTATGTGTCCCTCACCCAAAAGGTGGCCGATCTCAAAATGGCCAAGTTGGCGATGCTCACATAACTTGTACCACCCGAAGAGTAACAGAAACCGAGCCATGTGAAAGAATGGGCCAACTCCGGAAAACCAACACGCCGCCTTGATTCGGTTTTACGGCATCACACTGAGGATGGACGACATCCTGCATTGTTTGTTGGTATTTACCGGGGAATCAACATGCCAAGGCTTCTCAGGTGCGAATTCTCGTCCATCAGTGACAGTATGGCCCCCGCCATTCCAACCACTTTTGCAGCCCCTTGGATTCGAGGGCTCCATTTGGACCGGGGCGAAATGGGCAAGTGACCCAAGACACCGAGATCGGCCTTCGCCACCATCTGGCCCGAGCCCTGCGCGGATCCAACCCCCGAGCCCGCGCGCTGAAGGGCGCTTCGGAATAGGTGTCTTGGGGGAATAGAACAAACACAGGTTTCCCTGATAGATGGAATGAAGCCCAAAACAGTGGAATCCATTTCTTTCTATGTCCGGAAGCATTCGACATGGGAACAAGTTGGAAACTGCAATTCAGCGCGATGCAGCTGCGTTTTTCCGGTCCTGACTTTACTTGATTCACTTGAATAATATATTTTGCGGCCATTTCCATGCTTCCCTGTTGTTTTTTTTAAAGTGGTTGAAATAATGGTCCATGACAAACCGTAAAACACAGGCCTTGTAACCATGGTACCCCTGGCAACATGAGGGCTTCCCCCCACAATCGGACCCCCCCGCCCCAGATTTTGAAGGGATAAAATGTAATTAATATAGAGATATTTATGTATACATTTGCATATATATATATAATATACAACTTATCTCACACATTTGTGTGCTTTCAGCTGAATCTTTTGCACAAGCATGGGAAGGACCCGTCGCAAAGGCGCAAGCGGCGCTCCTGCCATCTCGTTCTCCGGGCCAAGGTGGCGCTGACATCGCTGACTAGAAAGTTCAGTGAGTGCTCTGGAAACTCCGCAAATCCAACACTGGCTGCTGGGAATGAACGCGGACCCCCAAACCAACAAAACACAATCGTCACTTTTGGAAACTCCTTTCGGGGGACCTGTTTGGTTTCCTTCTGGCAACTTGAGTCTTCAGCTTCCAGGTCACAGCTTTCGGGTCAACACCATCTGACAAGCCCCAATAGACTGCTAGCAGCTAGCAGGCTTTCAGAGTTTTCATCACAACGTGATCTTTCGCCTCAGCGCGCGGCACGCAACTGGCATCAGTTGCTCACAAATACGCATGCACAACAACAAGGAAAGCAAGCCTTGCAACTACTTGCAACTTCTGAGCAACCAACCAGCTGGCAAAGATTGAGCACACCAGTAAACAAAGCAAACACAAAAACAAACATTTACACCAACCACAAAACCAAGCGCAGAAGCCAGCACGCACACACACACAAACATATTTTCATAATCCGAACCAGCCAGCACGAACACAGGCACACACGACTATATTCACAATCCGAACACAAACAAGCACAAAGGCAGGCACAAACAAGGTTTCACGGCGCTCGTGCTTTGTAGCGCAATTCGGCTTGGAAACTGGCCCTCCACGACCCCGCCCCAGCACTATATCCAGCCAGCGTGCGCCTGCATATATCACCAGACCTGCGTGTTGCGTCGACACAACCACTGACTCCCACAAATTGGGATTAATCAAGCCAATCTGAAAAATGGGAAGGCGCAAGCCGTTGCATTCAAAGCCAAAGCCGGGTGCGCTTACCACTTGGCAGGCGTGTGTGCAGTGCTGAGCCGTGCACGTAAGCGGGTGTGCCTACCGCTTGGCAGCCGTGTGTGCAGTGCTGAGTGGGTGCGCGTGAGCGGGTGCGCTTACCACTTGGCAAACGTTAACAGGCGTGTGTGCAGTGTGAGCGGCGCGCTTGAGCCTGCAAAGCTGACGGGAAGCAAAATGGCCTTGTTCGCAGGAGCCACGAGGGGTCGTGACACCACAAACAAGCGCAAGAACACGCACACACACACACACAAAAAAAAAACAAAAAACAACACCAACGGCACGCCAGTCCCAAGCTGCAGCGCAAGCGAACGATGGCGACTGGTGAAACGAGAAGGCGGCTCAACGGGCCAAAGCACGGTACCACCTCCAGCGTCTGGCCCCGCAGCTCTTGCGAACCTGGGGCAGAAACCTTGCAAACGCGCAAACGCACACACCCACACCCACACCCACCCGCACGCGCACACAGCACAGAGCACACGCACATACAAGCATTGCTTTTTCAAAAGAACTACTTTTGTCACCAAGGTGGGTGTGTCTGTCTTGTGTCGAGGAGACGTCTTTCTTTTTCTCGACTTTTTCCCCAACAGCTGAAAGCTTTGGGGTCTCAGCCCAGATAGGCTTCGGGGTGGTCCGGGGCGGCCCAGAGGAAAGGTTCCACGAGGGTTCCACCAAGGTTCCACGAGGGTTCCACCAAGGTTCCACCGGGTTCCACCAGGGTTCCACGAGGTTCTGCGAGACCGCGTGCTGTTGGGGATATCACCTGAGCTTATTTTTTTTTGGGGGGGAAGGAAAACTACAGAGGGCCCCGCTCAACTTGGGGGTCCCCACCCTGTCACGCGACTCTGCGACCTCTGCACATTCGGTGCCCCGGGGAGCGAGCTTTCGGGACCTTCTTGTGGACGAACAAATTTCAACTCGCACCTCGGGCGCAAACGAGACAATTGGGCGGTTTTTGTAGGGAAATTTGGATTGTCCTCCATGTCCTCCCCAAACTAACAGTGGACTAGTAATGATCAAATGGGAAACGATGAGTGAAGCCCGGGATGGATCCAACACCCCTGACCTCTCCCCGATGTCTCATGTTTCACCAAACGTTAGTACATATCAGTTAGCATGCCCATAGGCACATGCTGCGCACAAATCGGGAGATTGCAACCATGGGTGGGAATTCCACAAACGGGGCAAGCCATGTGCTAGCAAGTTGGGTGTGTGTTTTTCCAGGGGAACCCAGTTGCCATTTAACATGCACCAAATGGGGGTAGTCTCAAAACAGACACGCCAATTGTTACTCACTATACAGCCAGAAGGGTGATTTACATGGAATACATGGCCAGTCTCGAGGCATAAGGGCACTGCACGGGACTGAATAAGTGGAGTGGGGTTGTGGGGCAAGTCAAGACTAAATTGATGCGTAGGAGCAACACCTGCGTAATTTTCTGAAAGCTGCTATTGAACAGCTGTTGGTTGCTTCTGGCTATTCGGAAGGGACCCATTTGCCACCTTAGGTATTGTTGGGAGTGTCTTCCAATAGGTTCAATAGGGGATCTCCACATGGCATGGGTTTCCTTTTATTTCCCTTTCAAGCCAGGGCCACCCGCCAAAAACAGGTACCAAAGCCGAACCAGGAACCCACACCCTGATCGACCGGCATAAAACAAAAGCAAACCTATGCTTTTGAAACTTCGCTCGCTGGGCCATCGGGCATTGTGTGTTTCTCCGCCCACAGGCGCAGTCTCGGCCGAGTTTGCGAGTCGGGGAATTAGGCAGGTGGTTCTACCCGTTGGCGTCTGTCTTTTGTCTGGGGGTTTTAAGGCAAGCCACAAGGAAAACCGTCAATTTGGGGGGAAGACACATTGGGTGTGGGTCAAAGGGTACCCAACATGGAACCCTTGCAAATGGAAACAAGCGCCAAAACCTGCGGTCCCCTCGTGCACAATTTTGTGCTACGGTCAAAACTCCTGCGGAGATTTCTCAAACGGCTCCCTAAACTGGACTTCTTTTTGCCTTCCTTTGACCAGAAACAAAAAGGGGTCCACCACCTCCATGGGAGCCATGGTCATTACCAGGAATCGGAATCCGTATCATGGTTGTCTGAAGTCCTATTCAGGGTTCATAACAGCACAGCACATTTGGGTGTGTCTTCTTTCTGAGGGGGAGTAACTCAAAGCCAAGTTGATTCAGAATCATAGGGAAATACTGCGTGTAAGTATCTTGCTCATTGCACTACTTGTTTGGTGCTGAACATTGGTGTTGTGTTGCGGAGACAGCAAAGGACAACCACTTAGTTTGGGGTTGCCTTATTTTGAGCCAATCCCATGTTCGCAGTTTGGGTGCTGCTGCCGACTCCCAATGTGTTTATTTGGGAGTGTGGCGGGAGGGAAATGATGGAAGATCTCTTTGGGGTTTATGGTCCCTTTGCAACCAGCCTCGTGATCCTGGAACGTAGAGAAAGGAACAGGGGTCACTGCTTCAAAAGTTGCAAATACAGGTGGTTTCCATTGAGACTGCCACTTTTGAAACCGACAAATGATGCCATGGGGACCACAGAACTGTGCGTAATCTGAAGACCCCATCAGTGCTCTGCGACTTCGATCATTCTTGTTCAGCACCACCACATCCCGACCCCTGACAATCAGGAAGCACATGGCTTGCCGGGTATGCTGATTGCTACTCACTGGAACTAGCAATCATGCATCCCCCATATATGGGTATACATCAAAATAGGGGACTGCAAAATGAGTGGCTGCCCACTAAGAGTGGCTCCCTTTGGCTTTCCTTCAAACCCCAAAAAAGGGCACCCTCACAAAACACCACCGCCCAGCAACATATGAGTGTGCCTTTGTTTTGACCCCCAAAACGGCTTGGGTTTTCCCTTTGGCTTCCCTTTTCGCAGAAAAATAACAAGGGGCACTGAAAAGACACGCCTGGATCATTGCTGAAGACAACACGGGCAGATCTTTGCGGCACTTGGCCCTTGGCGTTCTCCGGTCGCGTCTTGGCCTCCAAGGAGACTTAAAGAGGGGGGGATGCTGACAGAGCACCGGGTGAATTCAAGTGACATCCCCAAAAAAGAAAACACAATGTGACACTGTGGATGGAAATTAATTTCGCACCACTTAAGAAGCCCTGGAATGCTTCGATTCCCCTGTAAATACCCACAATCAATGGTTTCAACCATTGCTTCATATCGTGGTGCGAAATGGATTTCGCAACCATCCACAGTAGTGATCATTTGAAGTGACCTTCAGCCACCCAGACTTCCTGTGCGCTTGGGGGAAAAAACAACGACCCGCCTCCTGTTTGTGATGGTTCAGAGAGCCTAATGGGGGTAAACCTAAAATGACAAGCCACGGTGGCATTTTGTGTGGCAAGATGATTGCAAAAGGGGAATCTGGGTGTATCGTTTTCGAGGGTACCACCTTTTCATTGGTGTTAAAGGGAAGAAGGAAGACCACAATTTTCGGGGGTCCCTTTTAAAAAGATACAGCCATCTCTACCCCAAAGCAGAAGAAACAAAGGCGACAGATTCGACTGGAGGTCTGGGGCCATACATCAAAGGTTGTTTTTCTGTGTGCCCATAGAGAAGAATCCGGATTGATTGGTGAAGCATCCATCTCACTTCCTGAGTGGATGGCCCAGCAAAAAGTCCACATTTTTGTATGCCTCTAAAATGGTCTTTCCGACAAGTATACAGTAAAGTCTAGGAACACCTCTGGTCGATTGGTTTTGGGTCCATTACTTTAACTCATCAGCATCGCTTATTGTTTGATTGTCCATGAATTGAGGCACAATTGTGGAAATCCAGCCGCTGAGAGAACCCAACATCACCGTGGGCCATATCATGGGCTGTTGATCATGCAAGGTTGGAATGTCCAATCCGATTTTCGGCAACTCGCTTGTCCACAGGACATGGAAATAAAATGGTGATCACCCTTTGTGACCTTGACAAAATATGGACCAACACAACAAGAGTGTTTCGTTCGAAGGGGAAGCCAAAAGGAAAGCTATCGTTTAGGGGGAGCCTCCTAAAAAAGATACGCCCATCTCTACCCAATAGAAGAAATCAAGGCCCTTGTGACTTTGACTATCGAGCAAAACCAGGAAAACCGAAAGGCAATTGAGGCAAGCCTTTCGTGAACGCCGCTAACCAAGGATCTTGTGGATTGCCAAATCGATCTGATTTTCTTGGCCCTTGAAGTAGACTCCAAGCGTTGGCTGCCCGTGGAGTGGGCTTACATCCATGGGGTTTGCTCAAAATGTGGAATCCTACTGTGGATTGACGAAATGCTTGCGCCACCCAACAAACCCTGGAATATTTCACTCCCCAACGTAAATACTGACAAACACTGGTTTTCCGCGGTTTCTTAGGTGGTACAGGATTTCACCCACAGTAATTTGCCATGAGCTCGGCACCGATTTAGTGAGGTTTCCATGTGGGAAACATTTGGCCAGGAAAAAAGCCGAAGGAAACCGTTCACAAATGTTCTACGCAATGTGTTCTGCTGATCCTTTAGAAACGGCCAAAGAAACCCCCCTTTTGTGAGGTGACCATTTTAATGCAGGACACCCCCAACAAGAGGGAAACATGTACCTCAGCTTTGGCACATTTTCAAATGGGCATGCTTCAGCAGTTTTATACCCTTGCGCTTTTGATCGTCTTTGATTTGGGGGTTGATCAGCATTCCTGGCCCCCAAGCGAGCATGGGACACTTGTCGCATGTGGGGAAAGCCAGACCTTTTTGGCGGTTTCCCATTTAACGTCCCCCTTCAACCCCCCCTCCATTTCCCATCTTTTGATGGTCATTGCACCGCCATTTAACCCCTCTCAACAATCGCATCGATCGCGAAGATGGAAACCGCCTCGCGGCCCGTGGCTCCGGAGCGGGCCGAGGAGGTGCCGCGGATGCCGTTCTGGATCTGGCACAGGCAGGGATGGGGCAGAGGGGTTGAGAGTTGCCGAGGGCTGAACCTGGAGAAGGACAGACAAACGGAGGAAAATCAAGAGACACCAAGAGAACAATGAGAGGAAACACGGGGAATAAACGGAAAACCAAGGCAGAACCAGTGGTCAAAGGGGAAATCCAAGGCAACACAATGGGAACATAAGGAATCAAAGGAGAACAATCTGGGGGGCGTACTGGGGATTATTGGGGTCTACTCACATGGAACTACAGGAACTGGCTTGTTCAAAGGTGATCCCCTTTGTTGCCAAGTTATTGTCATGACTTGGGGAAGCCAGAAGGTTTTACTCTAGACTTACTCAGAGATAGCTTCCATTGCTTCAAACCACTAGCGCTCCCCCCAAAAAGGTTTGTATTCATGCTGTGGTGACTACACAAATCAAGGCTTCCACTAGCCCAATTCCCTCAACACATTCCCTCGGCATTCAGCCCACGATCTCAAACTAGCAGGTTTCCATTTTGTTAACATCCCTTTTCCAGTGGTGCCTTTGATTTCCCCCAACCAGGAGAGGGGAAGTGATATGAACACCGTGGGGACACGGAACTCCAAGAGTTTTTTGGCGGGGTTCCGGGGCTTCTGAAGGAGACAATCCCCCGGGAAAAGGAGCGTAAGGCAAACACGCCCTTTGCGTGGTGTTGACCAGAACCAGTAGAAAGTACAGTGGATGGACAAGACCCATTTTACACCAGTAGATAGATGGTTTATCAACCACTATTTATAGGGGTTGCAGCATTTTGTGGATTTCGTCCACCCACAGTGGCGCCCCATAGTCCACGGGGGGATCCAACTCACGTGGCGAAACACCCCTAATCCACAGAGTCTGTTCGCCCTGGCTACAAACAATTCCCGGAATTTGCCGCCCGATTCGCCTTGCTCCTGACCTTGCTCATGTCCATCGCAGCCAACTTGGAGTTCAGTTCTGGCCTTTCGGCAGCCGCGCCACCACTAAAATTCCTAGAGGTAAAGATGTCTGTTGACAAAAGAGGGGATGACATGGTTGGGCCGTCCTCAGATCCCCGGCGAAAAGTGAACAACTCTTAGTGGGTTAAATGGAAACTCCCACTAAACCAACTAAAAAACCAAGAAGCTAAGGAACCTGGCTGAGAACCATCAAGATCCGCTTCGCTTGCACCATCTTTTACCCTAGGTTAACAGTGTCAAAAGCATGGTGACATGACCATTGGACCATTGACAAATGGGAGCAAACCTGAATAGGGCCCCCAGTGCTTGAAAGGAAAACCAAAAGGAAACCACTTTTTGACGTGTGCCCAATTGGATGCATTCCTGCTGGCTTCAGGGAAGAAGCACCAGAAACCAAGGGCTTTTGGATGACTTTTTGGAGAATGCACGGCCCTTTTCATTCAGACTCGATCAACCCAAAAGAATCATGACCCAACCCCCCCAGTGGTTGAGAAACAAGGGCCCCCTTTTTGTTGGTCGTCGATTTCCAAGGGATCTCTCCTATAAAAAAAAGCCAACTCGAGGGGGCCTTTAGGCTTGGTAAGGTCTGTCAAGAATGTGGATTCCGTGCAAAAGGAATCGGAGTCTACCTACATCGGTGTGTCAAGATAGGGGCCCCAAAATGAGTGGGTTCCTTTTGATTTCCCTTTCAACGAACCGGAAAAAGGGCACCTTTCGCCTCAAACACGAAACCAAAAAGCCATAGGGTCCCAAAGGCTGACCCCTGATTAAAGAAAACAGTTGTTGATCAGGGGTCCCGGTCCCACTCCAACCACCAAAAAGGGAACCCCTTGACAATAAGTTGAGGGTTTATTCATCAGGGGTCAACATTGGCCGCCAAAATGGTCAGTTTCCCTTTTGGTTTCCCTTCAAAACCACCCAAAAGACAAAAACACCCATTTTGGGGTCCCATACCTTGAAGCTGGTCTGGATTGGGCGGCCGCACGTTGCTGGCTGGCTTTCCAAGAGGCGAGCGCCCACGCGCCGCCGCTCGCGTTGGCTGGCACCCTGGGATGTTTTTTCCTGGTCTCCGCCAAAGGGAAAGTGGTCACCCGCCTTTGCACGGGAGTGGGGTGTGTTCAAGACGGGCCAGACTTGCAAACAAATAACTCTTGTTTCTCTTTCGGCATGTCTCAAAACAAGGCTCTCCTTACCGCTTTCCCGAGTCAAACTCAGGATACTTTCAAAATATTCAGGCCGAGCTGGGGCCTGTACAGTTGGGGTCCCTTCGTTTTCCAGACCAAGGACATCAATCCCCTGGGAAGATGCTTTGTTGCTCCCGGCTGTGCGAACTTCCACGGGAGATGACACGAACACAACACCAACAAATGTTCTGCCCCCTCCCCCCACGGTATGGTGGTCACTTGGAGCCTATTTCGCATGATTATGGTACAAGAAATGTGAATTATGTTTGTATGGTTGACTGTGTTGTTTGTTTAATCGAAAACCACAAAAACAAAACTCTGTTTTCAATTGTTCATTGTTTTTGACGGTCTTCAACGACTGAAAGAAAATGGTGGGTCATGCAGGGGGCCGTGACCACATATATA
Source organism: Effrenium voratum (assembly GCA_963377175.1). Taxonomy (NCBI): domain Eukaryota; class Dinophyceae; order Suessiales; family Symbiodiniaceae; genus Effrenium; species Effrenium voratum. Next base: position 572,588 of record CAUJNA010002768.1, on the reverse strand, counting down.
TATATATACACACATGTATACACATACAATATGCACGTAATATCGCGATACATATACGATATGCACATATAGCTGCTACCGTACCCCTCCCACAAACCTTTCTTTAGTTGATGTGCAGTTTCCCTCTAAAGGAGCGCTGTCTTCCTTTCAAAGGGGTTGCGCACTTCGATGGGTTGGGTGCCCAAAAGGGATCCTCTTGTGCCTTCCTTTTGGTATTTCAGGGCATCCGTACATGGTTGGCTTCATTGGATTTGGAAGGAATCCCTTTCTGGAAAGGGGGTCCATTCCAACCTCAGCCCAGTGGCTTTGGCCGAAATGGAACCCTTTGCAGGGGCAATTCCGCTTTGTGGGGACCCCATTCCACAAGAAGGGCGTCCTCCTCCGGAAATCCCTTGAATTTTGATCCCAAAAACAGCCCTCCAAACATGCAAAAGGCATGTAAATACAAAGCAGTCCTTGGTTCGCGCTTTTACTCATCTAACATTTTCCCTGCGATGTTCCCCCAAACAAAAAAACAATTAACAAAACAACAACGGCGACTCCAAGGAACGGAACCTTCGGTCGGCCTGGCGGAAGTTCTGGCCATTCCTGGCGGATTTGTTTTCGCAAGTGGCATCGGACGACCCCCAATCTGCTTTGAACCAGTGCAATGGGTATCCTCACAAAACACACGCCCCTTTCTCACTTCCGTGGATTTGCCGAAACAAACCTGACTTCTCGGGCGGTTCTGGTTTGGAGCATTTTCCTTCTACAGGGGCCGCCTGTCAGGCTCCATGTTAAATTGGTGGGAGATGGTGGGAGGGTATGTGGGAGGATTTCTTGGCTTCGTTCAACAAACGTAGCTGGTTTCCTTTTTCGACGTACGCGTCTTGTTAGGCCCGAATGACAGGGCTTCACTTTCATAATTGCCGCGCGGCATCTGCTTGGCGCTTGCCAAAATCCGCCAGGTTGCCAGATCACACTTTGCTTTTTCATCGGAAACCTCCTCCCCGACCAACAAATTGTCAGGACGGCTGGGCTTTGCTCACGACAGATTTGATGGAAACCTGATGTGACCGGTTTTAGGTTGGACAAAGGGATTAAGGAAAATGGAGTCAACACAATGCATGTGTACTGAGGCATGTGGCCATGTTCTAGATGAGTATAGGTATGTTCAGTATATGCCGCCTACAAATCCGACCAAACATACGGCGCTGGTCCCATTTGGATCCTTCTCCACTTCAACCGCTCAGAGTTCTCCCTACCCCTCAAAATGTCATCATCCATCACCGACCTCAGAGTGCGAATTGGATAGACACTGGCAAGTGAATTTTGTCGGGTTGTTTGAATTTGTGCTTGTCCTTCCTTTTTTCAAGCATGTGAATCTTCCCAATTCAATAAGTTGTAATCAGGCCGGCCAAAAAGCAGCACACCATTTTCAGCAAGAGAGATACGGAGCATGTCTGAAGGAAAGTGACGAATCAAAAGCCATCAACCCCGACATGTATTGACACTTTGCATCCCGAAAGCCAAACTGAGAGGCCCTCAACTCTATACAGGGAAGGTGTACCTTAAACTCCCACGTCCGTGCGCACACTTTACACTTCACAATCCAGAAAAGCAAGGCAGTGGCCAAGCAAGGTGCGAAGGTGCATATATAAATAATTAAATGATTGAACACCTGTGGCCCAATCAGCAAAGCTCAGCCATGGTAGTAATCCCAGCACGAAGCATCAATCACGTCATCGCAAGTGCTCAGCACCTCGCACTCTCTGCGAGAGCTGTCCAAACAGCCTTCCGCTGTGCCATCCTTGAACTGAAAAAACTGGCACCAGCTGAACTGGAGGCATTTCTGCTGGCACTCCTTGTAGGAGGCAAGGCCGTAGAAGGTCTCGGATCTCTCGGACCGCGCGCAGGCATAATTTTCCACCCTGGCGCTGGGTCGGGGTCTGCACTCCACATAGTAGTCCTTGGCCTTGGATTCGTAGCAGGTTCCACTCTGGGGAGAACAGTAGTGGGAAGGTTGGCAAGACTTGCAGCAGCCATCAAACGTTGGAGGTGGCGAACTCCCCTCTTCACATTCCAAGTAGTAGTACTTGCCCTTGTAGTCGTAGCAACTGCCACTCTGTGGGGAACAAAAGGCGGTGTGACAGCCATTGCAGCACCCCGCACCCCACGAGCGAAGGACAGCGCCTTGTGCTGCCGTCGAGTTCGTGTCCTTGGTCCCACGCAGCGCAGCCGGATTTGGGGCTGCGGATACAACGGTGAAGGCCAGAACCGCCATGCGATGTGGCACCATGGCAAAGTGATGACACGGCAGGGCTTGAGCTAGGCAGCTAGTCCTGAGCCAAGTTCTGGCAAACCACGGCTGTTGCCAATCAAGAAAGGAATGGCTTCAAGTATGCAGAAAATCCGCTTCCCGAATCGGCGGGCTCAAATCCATACGGTTCTGAATTGCTGGCCTTGGATGTTACCAATTGCCGCCAGTGATATGTTGTTATCCCATTCTCCTATTCCCGACCAAGCACCAGCATCATCTTATGAAAACCTAACGACAAACGTGAAACGTTAAAACAAAAAGAACAAACACACACACACAAGCAACAAAAATGACATTTCCCCCATTTAGGCTTCAGATCCTACCTTGGTCGCTCTTGACCCCTCTGCAAAAAGCTTAACATTTTGTGGGTTCAATGGACAAGCCTTGCACAAAAGGGCAAAGTCTAAACATCCAACAGCAATCAATATCATCAAGCTAAACTAATAGTTTTCTTTGACACGTGCTTAGCCTTGGCCGGAAATCCCCTATGTGAGGAGGTGCGATTCGCACGGAACGTAATTGTCCAACGTCGTCGTGTGGTGGTTCGTTGGAACGGCTGGGGAGACAAATGTTTTGATTGTAGAAAATATGGTGCTTTCCATGTTTCATGCTTGCTATAGTTGCATATTTTGCCGAACTTTTCCTAGGCCCAACAGGCACCCAACCTGCTCTCCACGGGCAAAAAATGCAACTTGGACTCAAGGCAAGACCTGTCCGTTTCAAGAGGAATTAGGTGCCGGAAATTCCAAAGGCGAGTGGGTCGACTCTTCTTCCCCCTTCACCGGCCAAGAATAGAGTTCTCAGTTTTGGGAACCTCCCGGCCACGACGCACAATGTTTCTGGTCTGCATTTCTTATGCAATACTTCCACAAGCTAAAACAAGCGAGATCTCCAAGCAAGGGAGCTTCATAGTCCAAATGTCGCCATTTGCAGAAATATCCTCAACCCTTACAGCTCCAGCCACGAGCCAACTTGCCGGCGCCTTGAGCTCTTCGGAGCGTGCGACTCCAGGGTGACGGCCTCGGCATCGCATCTTGCGAAGCCGAACAGATTCTGCGGCTCCCAGACAAATGAACCCCACAGGTCATAGAGAACAAACGCATCTACCCCTTGTTGTAAGATTGAAACGGCATGAATACATCCTTAGTGTGCATTTGGCCAAAGGAAATAATAAACTTCCGTAGTACTGTCGCTGAGTGAAGGCCAGATGTCGTTTAAAAGTAGATGAGAGCGAAAGGGAGAACAGAAGAGAACATAAGAGACGAAAAGGCTGTCGTGAAAAAATAGATGAGGTGCTGATGCGTCGTCTGCACCGGGAAGTGTGCCGAGCTTGTGGTGACCCACAACAACCCTGGTTGGTTTGCGAACATCGTCGGCTCCTGGACTTTGACTCAAGCTGATCCGAAGTACCATCAAGGTCTTAGTTCAGACCCCGCATCGACTGGTGGGTTACTCAAACGACCACCTTCTTTGGAGAATGGCCGCATTTTCGCCGGGGAGGGGTCACCCAATTGGGTCTGGCTCAAAAAGCAAAGAGCTAGGGTGACGCGCCCCTCCAAAATGTGGCTGCTATTTTTTGGTTGCCCATTCAAAGCCACGTACCCTCAGAACAAAAAGGAGCATCGCAAAGCCGCGGAGAGCGATCGAGGGTCCCCGCCGGTGCGTTGGGTGCTGGGGTCATCTCCATGGAGGTCAGCTCGTCCGCGTCCATCGAGATCAGCTCAGCGAAGATCGGCTCCTCCGAACTTGGTCAACGTTTCTCTTTTTGCCTTGTGGGTCTATGAAAATAGGCAATGCTCTCGAACCATTTGGCAAGATCGGCTCCCCTTTTTCTCTTTTATTTAACCTATTTATTTCATCATCATGCTCCGATTTGACCCAGGGCCGTTTGGGGGAACCCTTCAGGCCCTGCGGTTTTTACGACCCGGAATTGGTCCAAAGGGGAAAGAAAGCGAGGGGTTGTGGAAATTTTAGGGAGGGAAATGGGAAATGGGAAATGGTATCGAACGTATTCAGGAGGCATGAGAAACCAAAGGCCCCGAATTATTATCCTAAAGGTTTGGTAGAAACCCTGTGAAACCTTTCCGGCGGGTACGGGTCCCAGCCCTGAGGCGAAAGACCCCGAACTCTTTTGCTTTCCTTCCCCGTTCTTTTTTTTGGGGGGGGCGGGATTGGGTGATCTTGAAGGGAAATCCAAAACTGGGGGTCTAGGGTGGATGGCATTGCTAAAGTAGAACCAAGCTAGAGCTTATTTCCACCAAGCTGCAAAGGATACCATTCTTTGCAGCATGCAGGACCGGCTACCTCCTTGCACCCTAGTACCGAGTTTGCTCGCTTCCGAATTGAATGGATTGCCTTGGAGGGAAACCATCACGAATGACTTGTCTGCCGCTTAAATGGCATTCCCACAAATGAAAACTCCAGAAAGGGGGGGAACTGAGACTTTCATGTCAATACCCGATAATAGAATACAATATGTAGAAATCGATACCTCTGAGTTGGACTTGTTGGGTTTCCGCACTCTAGCCTGGCTGTCCTCGGACCCCTGCTAAAAGTTAAACTTAGAGGGGCAGGTGTAGTTGGTTGAATGGATACCGGATACCCCCCCCACTAAACCGAAAAACCTAAAAACCTATGGGGACGGCCGGGAACCGCCAAGTTAGGACATTCTGCGGAACCCACTCCACTCTTGTCAGCCCATTCAAGTTTGCGGGGTGGCAAAAAGCTCCATGTTGCGCCTGAACATCCTAGTCCCCCCCCCATTAAACATCCCGACCCCGAGAGGAAGCTCATGTCACATGGGTAGGGATGCTTCACTTGTCTAATTTTTCGAGGCTGCAGGCTGTCTCAAAGGGAAACCACAAAATCCCGTCGTTCAAGAAGGAACACCCCAAACAGTGATGCGTAAAACCATCCAAAAAGGGGAAATCGCGCCCTGCCGGAATCGTCTCCTCGGACACTGGTGGGATGCTGGCATAGTCCTCGACGCATCCGAAATCCATACGGTGGATGGGTGCAAAACCTACGCGAATTGATTGGCACCAGTTGGGATTGGTGGTTTATCAACTAGTATTCATACTGTGGATGGTTTCGCTGGGATGTATCTTTTGGGCTTGCTTCTATCCCAAGTGGTGCGTTTGGTGGATTTCGTTCAACCATCATATATTTTCCCACGTGGTGCAATTTGTGGGGATTTTGTCCACCAGCAACTAGTTGCAAGCCACGCATGTTTTTTCAGGCTCGGGGCAGCCCTTGCAGGTTGGCTTTTCAGGGAAACCAACAGTACAACCGAAATCCAGGTGGGGTCCCCTATTTTGACACATTCAAATTTAAACTCTTACAGTAGCTAACCAGGAATTCTTTTTTTGCAGGGTGGTTTCCTGGGTTACCTATAAATGGATTTACTCGGAAAGGTATTGAATGATTCAAGCAGAAACGGGTTTCAAGACTAGCGAGTTCGGCGAGTTACCCAAAACAAATGCGTCTTTGTTTTCTTGACCTAACGTGGGTATTTTCCCCAATTGGGTTCGTTTGTTTGCAGGGTAGGATGTTTCCCCAAACCCCTCTGGACGAAGCTTTTCTGGGGAAAGCCAAAAAGGACATCAACCATGTGAGGGGCTCCTTATCCTGTGGACGGACATAATCCTAGTTAGTTGGGATGAATAAAGCCTTTGAAGACTTGTTGATAAACCACTAATCCCAACAGGGGCGAAATGGATTGTCCACCATTGAATGAAGCACTTGTGCCTGTATCTATCAACCAGTTCTTGATCCTGGGTTCCTATCAAATCCTGGGTTTACATTGGCTGCAAAAAACCAGGTGTTCGAACCACCTACACAAATGGTTGCCTTTTGGAATCGGTGAAATATTGCGAAGGGCTTTGAGAACATTGCCCTCCTGCAAGGACACTGCGCCCTGCGCAGAGAGGACGCATCTCGCGCGAGGCTTCGACGCCCTGGCAACGAGTTGGCTTCTCGAGTCGGGTCGAGCTGATGTCGAGAAATCGGAGCGCGAGGGGTTTTGAGACAAACCCATATCAGTGAGGGTTTGGCTACAGACTAGGACGTGGTCGCCCCAAAACCGATACCCTGGTAATGCTATGTCCATTCATGTGAAAACTCTAAGGCTTCTGATGTTAATCAACACTTCACAGGTTGGGACTTATGGAACCACCAAGTAACGAATCAGTTGCGCGTTGAAACTTTGAGTCGGGTTACAACCCGCTTGGGATAACGCCCAACTCGTTGGGTTCTGTCGCCGTGCTAGAAAAACCGAGGTGTCGGTCGGGCTGCCGGCGACCCACCTTGCGGATGGCAACTCCAGCAAAGCAAAGAAGGACAAATCGAGACTGGAACATCCCCCCAATCAACCAGGGCTGCATGGACACTGCCAAGCCGGGACTGGGTGGCACTTAATCACTTAAAGGGGATCCCACAAGTTGATCATCACAAATAATGGGGTTCGCAAAGCAACCAATCTTCCATGACCATGGTAGAGTACCCCATTCATGTGGCCTACCGCACCCGTTTTACCTTGGTCCCCTACTAATCTAAAGGCTGGAAATAAGTAGATACAATTCCACGGCACCATTGGAAGGTGCTGAATTCAAGTTTGTCCTAGTCCTTGAACTTGGGGATCCACCGAGGCCACTTGACGACAACCGGCGGTTGACAGAACCGCCGGCTGCGCGCGGCACGCAGGCCACGCGTCAGAGCGGGTTGTTGAAAAAGCAGCAACACCCACTTTCTTCCCTTGAGGCTTCTCACTTCACATGGAACCTGCGCAATTTAGAATAAGAACCTCGTGGTTAAATCGAACTTTTGGTGTGCGCCTCGCCTCGTTAAATCCGCTTTCACCTCGGAAAGGAACCTCGCAGAAGGGCTACCAGACCCTGATAGCTGCCCGGAGTGCTGCAAAAGACTGTTTAAACTCCGAAAACTTACTTTGCGCGTTGAGACGCCCTGGCAGGCTGCAGGGCTGCCTTCCATTCTGAGGGCTAGCAGCGCCGGATATCTGCCCCAAGTGGGGGAAAAAACTGTTCAAGCTCCGCAGTTGTTGGTTCTAGAGGTCCTGGCACGCTGCTGGGTGTAAGCTCCGGAAAGTTTTTCTTGCGCATCTAGAGATCCTAGCAGGCTACTGGCCCGTTTCTATTCAGTGCTGGCAGCGCTGGTTAGCAGCTCGGAGGAGTGCTGACAAACAACTTGTCAAGCTCCGAAAGTTTTTTTTGTGCGATTTGGCAGCCCCGCCAGTACAAGTGTGCTAAGGGTAATGCACTTTGGCAGCCCCAGCTTGAAACCCACAATTCCGTAGTGCAAGTGTGGCACGCAAAGTGCACTCCCGCAGCTCCAGCTCGAAAGTCACATTTGTGTAGCCAAGTCTAGCACGCGAAGTACACCGCTAGCGCTAGCTGCCCAGAGTGCCGAAAACAAACTTTTAAATCTCCGAAACAATATCTTTGCACGCTTAGAGGTCCTGTCTGGGCTGCAGGGTCGCCCGTTTCCATTCTGAGGGCTAGCAGCGCTGGATAGCTGCCCAGTGCTGAAAAACAACTGTTCAATCTGGGAAAAGCTTTTTTTCACACAATCACCTGTGACCACATAAAACAACCTTTTCAGGCCCTGAACAGTTTTTTCCTGCACCTCGTCGTTCTGAATGTAGTTACATCACCTCGATAAACTGAAATACTCACCCGCTCCTCGGCTGAGCTCACTCCAAATTGAGAAGATGGAACCCCCCCCCCAATCCTGTGAGACATCTCCTTTTGGGGGGCACCTTTACTAGCAAAGCTACCCATGGTCATTTGGGGGCTGAACGGAATATTGATCAGCCCCCAAATGTTTGCAGGGAAGATGGCTCTCGTTGCTCACCCTTCCCAACGGCCGCCTTTTGGAGTTGGAAAGGGCCTCAGGCACTCGTCGGACATCGATCGGAAGACCCCGAACGCATCTGTGGCTCTTTGGATGGCGCCCCAAACTCCACATCGACACTTGGGCATAACAACCGATCGGCGTTCAACTTGTCCAGGACCATGCTTCAGGAATTAAAAGGCGGTAATGGCGGTACTCAGTTATTAAGCTGGGACTATCCCGTACCAACCTTCACGTACCCGAGTTTTGATTGTGGCTCACTTGAGATTCGCTTTTTTAGGGTTTCATCCATGCACGATTTGTCCATCAGTGGGACCGTGGCTGTTGAAATTTGATGCTGAAGTGGGATTCAGTGCAACTTGGTCGCTGCAAAGCGGATTTGTGCCACGGAAAGTGGCGATGGGCCGCCGCAATGAGCTTTCTCTCGAATATCAGTGGAATCCTCCCCAAGTGCGGCATGTTGCCCTTCGCTTCTGCAGGCGTGGCTTGAATCTTTTGGTTGGGTGTGACTGTTCGAAAATAGGAGAACGTGGCCCAGATTTCATTTGAGTCGCAATCAAAACCTGGTACAAAAATGGTCTACCCAGAACCATGTAAAGAACTATTAAGGCGGCCGCAGCTATTTCTGGCTGGGATCGTCCCTTACTAACCTTCATCTACCCGGGTTTTGATTGTGGCTCATTTGAGCGCTCATTTGTCTAAGATGGCCCAGGGAAAATTGGTAACATAGTGCCTGCGTATCCCATTCAACCCTGCGAATCATCGTCGTTGTTCTTTTTTGGGGGGGACGGGTTGACAAAATGAGGCCTCTTTGGTGGGATTCCCTTTGAAAGCGGCACATGACACTGAAACAGGTCTCGAAAAATAAAACAAGGCGTCCGCTGCAAAATAACGCCTCCGCATATGAGAGCCGGACAAATTTACCAGTTTCCCCAAGAGTGAAAATCGGGCCCCGGATGAAGTCAAATACTGTACTTTCCCAGAAACAGTGGAAGCCTCGATCCAACTCGCTGAGTGTATTGGCTTCAATCAGGTCCCTTCCACCAACTAACCTGGCAGTTTCTCAAAATAGCGGACCCCTCAAACCGTTTGTCTCATCTTGGTTTCCCTTTCAAGCCATCCAAAAAAGGTCTACCATTTTGCAAACACCTGAACGTGTACGGGCTCTCTTTCCAGGAAGGTCACGGAGTCTCCCAAAGCGGGCCTGATGTTGAGAGGGTGCTTTCGATTGGTGGTTTGGTGGTTCAGGAGGGGTTCTCATTTACCTTCGAGCCACAAGAACCAGGTGGTTCAAATCCCCAAGCCGGTATCCAACTTCCACAAGGGGGCTGGGCCAAATGTCTGGAGTCTGAACGCAACAAGCTTTCTCTCACCAGGCGCGTCGTGGCGCCGCTGCAGCCACCTTGCTGCCCGCAGGTTAATCACGTTGGCTTGGCTTACCATAGGAATGGGCCAGCGACGATGTGGCTGTCCTCGCCTCGTGGCCTGCGGTAACCGCGTCAAAAACGGCAACCATGTGTCTGCCAAGGTGCTGACGGGCGTCTGGTAGATGGGCGGCGGTCTCTGCCGTCTTGGCACTTCCAAGCTGGAGGCTGGCACCGCTCGGAGGCACGCGACTCACTGGAAGAAGTCGGAGGTACGGACATCCCAGTTGGGGGCACGGGGTCGTCTTCCGCACCAACGCGGCACAAGTCAAACAGGTAAGCCTTTCTTCCGCCAGTTTGTGCAAACTGGCCCCCCAAAAGGGAGTTGAAATGCTTCCCACCCATGGTATCTCAGCAAGTTCAATGTTTTCCGCCCCGACTAAACATGAGCGCTGACAAAGGCACGCAGACTAGCTAGCAACGTTAGCCTACCCTAATGTTTCCATGTAAGTACCAGTCAATAGTTATTGTTTTGTTTCCCCTTAAATCACCCTGATTCAGATGAGCTCCAAAAAATGTTTAACTGGTAGTTTGGTGAGCATCTTTTTCCTTGTGTCATCCCCTTCTTTACAGTAGATGACAGCTTGCTACTACTCCCAACACAGAGTAGATCGATCATACTTTACCCTCTTGTGTGTCAAACTTCTCCATGCTTGCCTTGGACATGACAAGTTGGGAGCCCTCATTCGCATTTGCCCACTAGCTCGCCACGAATTTGGCGCCCGGCGGAGCGAGCGGCCGCAGCGCAGCACAGCAGCGCAACCGCTGCGGTGGGGAATGCCTCCGCGCCGTCTCTAACCGACTGGCCGGTACGATGCGGTGGATGCCCATGCGCTATAGAGGCCCAGTAAGTCAGGTGTGTGCGTTCCACGCAGTCATTTGCACAGAAGCTTTGGCGTAAGGGAAACGGGGGTACTATAACACACTTACTAACATGTAACATTTATGTTTACCACTTTAAGATGGTCCCAACATGTACAAAGTACGATGCGGATGTAATATGCTGCAATATCGAGTTGGAATTCACCTAAGCGTCTGAAAAAGTAGAATTGGGGTGTGGCATTACATCAAAAGGCGGCAAAGGAAAGAAGGGAGGGCCCCTGAGGTCCCCGTGGTCAGTTCATTTGCGTTGAAGAAATAATTATATGAGCCGTCCAAATATGAAGTCGTTACCAACGACGGCAAACATTGAAGAGACTTACCCTCCGGTCCAACATGAAACCTGATGTTTCGGGGTCCTGGACGACTTTCCTTTGAAAGGGACCCTCTGGGTTCCATGGCAACCTTGACAGGAGGGTACCAACTACTTCAAGCGCTTTCGTATTCTGTCTCGTCAGCTTGGGTGTTGGAAGTTCCCGACCCTTTTTGACACGTCTTCTCGATCGGGAAAGGTGCCCAAGTTCGGACAGGGGTGCCTGTTCCAAGGGAACCCCTCAAAATGGGCGTCGGTTCTCCTTTTGGTGTTCCACCACCAAACCGGGGTACCCGCAAAAAAGACACACCCACATGGCAACTTGGATGCCCGGCCAAGTTGGTTAGTGGTCCGACAAGCTTTCCTAATTGACAGATCCCCCCAAAACCCTAAATGGAGCACAGGTCCGGGCACCGGAAAGAAAGGTCAAATTTTGATTTTGGAGAAGCCAGGAATTTGCTGAAGTGATTAAGACCAAGTACAGTTTGGCCCTCTTGCAAACACCCCCACTCCAAATGCCAGCTTTTCTTGGGTATTTAGAAGTCAAGGCAAACACCGCCTAGTTTGGACAGGGCTCAAACTATACTTCACTTCAAATCGCTAAACATGTTGTTTACCGCAAAATATGTTAGTCCAAAGGGTGCAAAGTCCTGAAACTGGGGAAGTCAGATACCCTAAAACAAGCAAACATTTGGAGGGGCCCTTCCGGCTGGATCGGACCAGTCCGGTCTGGGGCCCACACGGTGGGGGACGGCACTTTGGGCGACTGCACTTTGCTTGCCTGGCAAGATATCCACGAATCGGAAAATCACATTTTCTGTGAATTTGGGCAAGTGAGATTACATGCGTGTAGACCTTGGGTCACTCGTGATACCAAAGCGGTCGATTACCGATTCCCATCACCAGTTGACCTAAGAAGCCTCCCTTGAATGGCTCATAGGGGATTTTGGGCACTACTTTCTTGAGCAAAGGTCCAAACACCCAATCGGTCTGTCATTCCAAACGAAAGCAGACTGCGGATGGTCAATTCTCCTTGCCAGTTGAGGGCTTCCTTTTTGCGGAAGTGTTCAAAGGATGCTTTCGCTCAGTGGAAGCGTTTGGTTTCAACCAAAGAAACCAATACCCAAAAGGATACCGGCCAAGAAACCCCTTGCCCACGTCCCTTCGGTCATGTGAGTCACAATCAAAACCTGGTACAAAAATGGTCGACCCAGAACCATGTAAAGAACTAAGAAGGCGGCCGCAGCTATTTATGGCTGGGATCGTCCTTTACTAAGCTTCATCTACCCGGGTTTTGATTGTGGCTCATGTGTGTGTGTGTGTGTTTTTCTCGAACAGGTCCTTTGTTGGACTGTATTGAAGGGCACTGCCAGGGAAACAACCATCTGGAGGGGGTCCCAAAATTTGAGAAATACCCATGCTGTCGCTGTTCCCGCACAAGGAGCCCTGGTAGCCATCTGTTGTCGCTGGGATTGTTGAAATACAGGGCCTCTCAAAATATGTAGAAAACTCACTTGATTGGATTGGCCCAAAGTCTGAATTGTTTTGGCCGATCTTAAACCCACCGAAATGGTCTTCTCAAAAGTGCAACTTCCAATTGTAGAAGTGTAGAACGCCTTCCTTTCAGGGTGTCAACCATGACTTTTGCAAAGGGTAAGGCAACCAATTCCTGGTTGCGCCCATGTGCACTCTCCCTGCCCACTGGTTACTTCCACCACATAAACTGTGCCCTGCCGAACAGAATCCACTTATGAGTATCATCTGGACTTCGACCGTTGCTTCGTGGGAAGTCATTGCCGCACGGT
>CAUJNA010002768.1:435000-555000 GCA_963377175.1 Effrenium voratum | reverse complement strand
TCGACACGGGAAGTGAGAATTGGGTATGTGTCAAAAGATGGGCTCCCAAAACAATATGCCTTCCTGTGGCTGCCTTTAAACCAACCCCAAAAAGGGGCACCCTTCGCCTCAAAAAGCCCCCTCCCCCCCCAGAAGCCGGGTCCCTTGCCGCACACTCCATGCGCCTGCGCGCCATGACGCCTTGCGGAGACGCAAGGAAGTCACTTCGGGCCCTTCAAAAAACTGAAGAGCAGGGGAAGTAGTTGTCTTGAAAGAGGGGGCACGTTCGGAGTTCCCTGAGTCAAAGGCTGATGAATCTACTTGTGGGTTTGCCTGAAACTGCCTCTTTTGAAGGTTCCAAAAAGGGACATGAAGGAAACCCTGCAAAAAATGCTGAACAAGCGTTGCAGGGCCATTCATTTTTTGTAGTTGCCCATATACACGGAAGCCAGGAAACCCCCGTAAAAAAACTTGGAAGTGTGAGGAGAATCTGTCTCACACCGACCTGGAAATAGCAGGTTACCACCTTTAGAGACATTGGTCAAACATGGGCCGAAAAGGCAAACCCAAAAGGCTGAAAGGTCGATTCGCTTCGGGAAACTAAGAAGACCCAGGAGAACTGCCCTGATTTTGTCAGGTTGGTACACCCATGCCGTCGGAAACATCAACAGCTACCGATGGGCTATTGAAAGTCATAATCAAACCTGGTAACGTGGTCTACCCAAGGACATGCACCGCGGCAATCTGCTCCGATTTTTGGCTGGGAATGTTTACTACTGACCTTCAACTACCTGGGTTGATGGTGGCCCATATCATGCATATACCATGCATACCGCATACCGTAATCTTGGCATCCCGCCCTGTTAGCCAAGAGGAAGAACCTCCAGGTAGGTGTTTTGTCCTTCGGTTGGTCTTCCATAAATTACCAACAATCAGTTGTCTAAGAGGGGATCCGGAGAAAATAAACAAATACATGTGTTCTTTGTGTGCCCCTTTTGCGGGTTTTGTCATTCTGTGTTAAACACTGGGAACTGCATACACAGCTATATAGGGCAAAACAAGTCACGCCCATGTGACCCACAGTCAAAATGACTGGTTTCCGCTAAAGGAGTCCATGTATTTTGGATCATTCAAGAATGTCCACTTCGAGCGTCCCATCAAGGACTTGACAAGGTCAGTCCGGAGTGCATGACCACTCTGGAGGTCCCACAGCCGCTTCAATATCGTCAGCTTCCACCATCTTCCACCTCTTGGGATCTAAAGCCAAAATCCCCCTGCGCACCCGTCGAGGAGCTGGATTGGGATATGCCTGGTTTCTGGCGAACCAAAACGCGAGCCCTCCATGTCCCCAAATGCATCATAGGGTGCTGGAAATTTTGACCGAACCGCATGCGCGTGTGTTTGAGGCTCGCCAGCAACCATTTGTGGGGTCCTCCTATTTGGAGAAATGCCCATGTGCACAAGCCCCCTTTTGACGCTGGAGAGCCTCACATCCGGTCTTACATGCGGAAAAGGTTTGGCCCGGACCGTCTTGGATGACCATGGGGAAAAAAAGCGATTCCGGCAAAAAAAACGCTGGAAGTTGCTGTTGACCGTCACCGCACTTAGTTGATCTAAAGGGGACAAGTGCACCACTGCAGGTCTATGGTTTACGCACGGGGGAATCAGCACAAGCGACTTGCGAAGTGCCAGAGACCCTTGTTCACTGCATTGGTCGAAGTGACTGACACCCCTGCAAAATGTGGCCGACTTTCGCCGCTTCGGGGGTAAACGATCGATCTCCACGGAGTCAAAGCGAATGACATTGAAAGGGACCATCACGCTTGCCATCCTAGCTTGGCTATCCTCGGATTGTCAACTTGACCCCTGCAAATTTGCTTTGCTGATTGTCAGTTGCTTCGGTCAAACCGAAAACTATCCAACAACAACTACCGTGGACGGGGAAACATTGCACCAGTTGGTAGGTGCTTTATCCCAACAAATGTAGGTTTTGTCCATCCCAACTGGTGCAGGAGTTTGCCCAGCCACAGTATGTCAAGTCACCAAGCCAAAATCCGGGTTCTCCCCACAAATGAACCGGATGGGTGGTTTCGTTCCAAAGGGTCTGAATCCAACTGGGTTGCTCCAAAGATCCTGGAAGGGTAGGATACCAAAGGACACAAAATCAAAAACAAAAACAAACCAACAGGAACCTTTGGGTTGCTCATAAGGCTTAACTCTTACCACGGCTTGACTGAGTTGCCCGCTGTGATAGGGCTTCTCTCTGCTCTGAAATCTGAGAAATGCAGCGGCCAGGGCGAATGCTTGGAAGCACCGAGCGCTTGCTAGTCATCTCAACAAGCACGATCGGCAAAACTTACATACCCATAGATGCGATGATATGTGCATTTGATCGGAACGCTCTTGCGCTTTGACCGCCTGCAAAAAGAGATTCATCTTGTGCTAGCTCCGGGGGAACGACTCAGATCAGAAGCACGCAGTTGAATTCGGCCATTTTGGTCGAACGCCCCGCCCAGCTCAGGGCAATTCCTTGCGTTTACAGCATGGGCAACGAAAGGCACACAACTCATTTTGCTCGGTCAATTTCTACTCGCAGTTCTGTCCATCTGGAAACGACCAAAGAAGCAAGCTTGCTGTTGGACAAGGATTGGGTACCCTTGAATGTGTAGAACAAGAGAAACATCTTTGAGAGGTTTGGAGCAACCTTGTTTCTGTTTCGCTGCACGCCGTCCTTTTTCCGAGCTTGCTGCTGAAAACTGAGGCCCTTTGGCCCATCACTCTCGGGCCGCACCTCTCTAACAGACCCCATCTGTGTTCGTTGACCGATCCCTTGAATGAAAGCTGAAACTTCTCTGTTTTCGGGGACTCCCTTAAAAGGGTGGTGTCCCTTTGGAACCAAAAAGGGGTACCCTATGGTACCCTCAAAAAAGACACGCCCCACTTGGAGCATGTTGCTTTAACCGCCTGAGCCTTTCGAGTGCCCTCAGCTTTTCTTGCCCACGGCCACCAGTGGCACGCCAGCGTACTCCAAAGCCCGCATCCTTAGGTGCGATACCGAGCGAGGCGACTGCCTGGTGATTCCGAACGTAACACTCATGCGGGAGCTTCTCCAAATGGATTTCGGACACCCATTTAAAGGGAAACCAAAAGGACACCCCACGTTGGCTGGGATCCCTAGTTTGTGACACTCGTCGGATCCTTGAAGTCCCCACCCTTCATAACTCACCAAATCGATGTGGCCAAGCGCCAAAAAAAGAGGCCCATGGTCTTTCAAACAATAGCTTCCATTTGCGCTTTGGTCCCCTCACGGGAACATACAAACTCTTCTTAAGCAAATACAAGATAAAGTGCAGAGTTTCACTGGGAGTGAGCGAAGCAATGAAATCACAAATCCCTAACTTTTTGGGTGATCATGGTGATCACTTTCATGATAAGGTGCAACCGACCCTCCTTTCGAGGCCAGCACCTTTTGAGTTGCGACTCCACCTTCGTTGCAATGGTCAGCACGTGCGTTGTTTCCCGCTTAACGGGGTTCAACAATGTTCCTTTAACAACCGGAGTGTGAAATCAAAAAAAGAGCTGTAGTTTCTAAACACACCTTCACTCAGTGCTCATTTGATCCCTGCAAACAGTGCAACTTTCGCTGGATATGCGATACCCCGAGCAATCTCCGCCAAGTCAACGGGAGAAACGTGTTGGGGAGTCTCAAATTAGGACCCGGTCTCCGAAGCAACAGTGGCTTTGCTTCTGCTTCCCTTCAATTACAAAATAGGGTCCGAATCCCATTTCGAGAAAATCCCGCATGGCTTTCCCACAGCGAGCACGATTTCAGTGCAATCCGGTGAGCTTGTTTCCCGGATAAAAGGAGTCTGCCGGGTAAGGAATAAGTTCGGATTCTTTCGGGGACTCTACGAAACAGTGGGTGGTAAGCCCTTTTTTATTAGGAAGTTCCTCTCACTAGTAGGGTTCTCCGGATTTATCTGAGGCTCACGTTAAAAAGGTGGCTACGCCCATTTATTGGGACTGTCCTTTGGTTGACCTTCGTCTACTGTAAGGGCTAAAACATACACTTGTGGGCGGTTGTTAGGTCCTGTTAACCAAACAAACTCATGATCAACATGCGCAACTTGGCCAAGGGCGGAAAAGGATTTGCCGGCGCCGCTGGCAAATGGGTTTCAACCGCGGGCTTGAAGGCCACACGATTTGCACCCGAACACGCGTAGTACAAGGGGCTGAAGTACCAACATTCTTTCCCCATGGTCATAGCTTAACTTGGTTTTGTGGTCCCCCAAACCCGAACAGCGATCCCGCACTATCGAAGGCTAAGAACTGCGCATGGGGGTCGTTGGTATGGGCGTCTTCAGCACCCACCCCTCATCTTAATCTCCATCAGTTTCTCTCGGCCACATGCTGGTAATTAATTTCTCGGATGACCCGGGCTTTGAGGAAGTACACCTGCTTGATTTCTAGCCGAAGCGTTTTGTATCTTGGAAACAACTACTATAGCATTGACCTTCCCCAAAAGTGTAGTTCAAGTCCAGACATTGGGGGAAGTGAGAACCCAGTGTTTTTCTAACTAGCTGGTGCATGGAAACCTGCCGTTTGCCATCTATCTGGTTTTGTGGTGAAATAGCCCCAAAAACCAGCCAGCTGTTTTCTAAAGCCTGGGCCACCATGTCCTCCTTAGCTCCCTTTTGATACCTTAAGCTCTGCAACAGCTCCCTTCCAGCTGGCAGATTCTGGAGAATGGAAATCCTGATTTGTTGAACCCCTGGCTGATTTTCATTGGGGGGCGTCCCCTTTAGTAGGGATTCACACCCCCGTATCAATAGGACGGATTCTACTTTTTTCTGGGGTCAACAATAGGCGCGACAGTCGTGGTGAGTCGCCGGGCCTTCACTCGACTTGCTCTGGGGCCCTGGCTCACCGTCGCGCCCAAGCTTTGCCTCCTTCACCTCCTCCAAAAAGTCCGAGCCGCTCCCCACCTCGCCAGCTCAAAACGACAAGCGCGAAAACTTCCAACCAAACCGGTAAAACCCCTGGGTCTCAGTAGGCTTCTATGGGTAAAATGATCGGCACCCTTCCGGCAAAAAGGAAAACGGGCGTCCAGTGGGTTTCTAGGGGGAAAACAGAGTCGGCGCTTTTGTTTGGTGGATTTTCTGGCCTGATCGAAGTCCGTGGGGGTTGAATCACAATCCGTAATCCGCCTAATCCATGATCTGCTCGGTTGTCTTCTTATACTGCAGGATTGCAAAACCATGTGTCCCACAGGTCGTGCTCCGTAAGCAGCACAATCCAATCCGCAAGCTGGAACCGGATGATCGGATGGGAAGAAGCTCAACAAAACGCATCCAGCTGGACCCCAAACCACAAGGTTTCTGTCGCCCGCCTTGCAGAGGCCGCCGCGCAAGGCCAGGTCTTCCTGATAGGGCGGCAGCGCCTTGAGGGTGTGCACGTCCTGCGACAGCTGTTCCCCGGATCATAGCGCAACCTGAGGCCTTGCTTACTGCGGATGGTTGAAAAATCCGCGAGTCTCGCACCCACCGTTCAGAAACTCAAGGGAAAGATTCGATTCCCCAACGAAAATACCAACAAGCTTTATGGTTCCATTCTCATGAAGACTCGCGGATTTCGCGTCACCATCCACAGAATTGTCTTGAACTCAAAGTTGCTGAACTGGGCTGCGCTCAGATCCCCTGCTAAAAGTTTGATGTTTAGTCGGCTAAAAGGAACCCCCCATCACCAAACCCTGAAAACCTAAAAAAAGAAGGGGACGGCTGCGAGCCGCCACGTCTTTTGAACCACTTGGAAGGACCAACAGGGAACCCAGTTCGGGGCTTCGGCTCGTTTGGACAAACTGGGGGCCCAGGCTGCATAGAGCAGGCTGCAGCGCTCTGACACTAAGGCAGAGAGAGTCGCCTGCAAGGGCGACAGATTGGAGGTTTCAGTAATTGACTGCCCTCCATTTGCTTAAGTCCCCTGCACAAATGAGAAATATGTCCAGTAACGAAATCGACTCCTTTTCACACCCACAGGGGAAATTGAAACAGAATTGTTCATCTCAGCAAACGGAAAACCATCATTTGGCTGGATAAACCCTGGGGCTTGATGATCCCTCAAGCAAATCTCCACTCTAAGTACTCACTTGCCCAAAGGACCCAGAAAATGGACGCTTCTTCCTTTACGTCGATGCCTGGAAAGTGAGATCCTCTTGGCGCACCAGGCAGCCGGCAACATCTGAGCGGATTCATTTTGGGTTCCCTGTGGCCCCAGCCCCAAAAACGGTACCTTCAAATGACACCACATATAATTGTTTTCTCAAAATAGGAGTCCGTCATTTCCTAAAAGGGTCGAATTTTCTGAATTGGCAATGGTTTTCTTTGGGCTTCCCGTCAACCAACCAAAGGGGTTCCAGCAACTTGACAACCTCCCGATTAATGGGAACCCCCATCCTTCTGATAGAGGGGAACCCACAAAAGTGAATCATTCCCGCTAAAAGGGGCACCCCCCTATTCATCAACCAGGAGGTCTTCTTAGATCCGGGGTTCCCATTACCCGCCAGTTGTCGGCGGTTGCCAATTGAGCCCGCTCTGCCTCTGCGCGCTGGCTAGGACTGCCACAACCACGGATGCCACTGGCACCTTGGTCTTTCCGTGCGCGCCCGCAACGGGCCAAGGATTTGAAGGGAAACCACACATTTAGCAACCAATGGGTCTGAAGGGAAAGACTCCCTATCAAAGTAACTACCAGTACCAAAGTTACTTTGATAGGGAAACCCATTCAAAGGAACACAGGCACCCAAAGGTCACCCTGTTGCTTTCCTTTCGGTTTCCCTTGAAAACTAGACGACATCGAGTCCCCTCCCAAAAACAGACCCACCCTTCTGAAACTCAGCTCAAGGGAAAGAATCTACGAGTAGCGGTTCTTTCCATCATGAGGGCTTCATCCATCCCAATTGGTGGCCTTGCTGTTGGCTTGCGGTCTTTGCGATGACTTTCGTTGCAGAAAGGCAACATTACCCGACGCCTTACACAAAAGGTTCAGGGACGGTGTAAATACACAAACACCGAAGACACCCATTTTGCGCCGACAGGTCCACCAGCGCTGAGCGTCGTGCACTGCAATATATTCACCCTCTGTAGGTTCAAATCCTCCAATGCAATAGCGCCCCAAGAATGGCCCGATGCGGTCGACCAAAGTTGGTTGGCCTCAAACTCAGTCAGCCTCATTATTAAAGGATCCAAAAAGAAACAAAGGCTGTGCTTCAGATAGCAGAATCAACCCAAAACAGACCTCTCCGAAGGAAGATTCATCTGGATGCTTTGAAGCTGGGCTGAAGGGAATTGACGGGAACCATTCATTTGGCCTTGGGGCCTTGACTAGAGATAGGGGTACCTTCCTCATTCGGAGACCCTTCGTTCCAAGCAGGTTCTCGAATGGGGAACATCACCCATTCGGTAGACGGTTGCCGAAAGCGAAGGTTAAAGAGCTAAAAGGCGAATTCGTTTTGACTCAAGTCCCCCGGAAACAAAAATGCAAACACACGCGCCTGGCAAGGCGTGCATACGACCCCGCTAGCCCGGCCACGTGTTTTGACTTGTTTCGCCCCTGAAAGCAGAC
Organism: Effrenium voratum; assembly: GCA_963377175.1. Lineage (NCBI taxonomy): Eukaryota > Dinophyceae > Suessiales > Symbiodiniaceae > Effrenium > Effrenium voratum. The sequence goes on along the minus strand of CAUJNA010002768.1, from coordinate 547,401 downwards.
AGCCGCAGAAATGTGCCGTTTCTGGTCCTTTAAACAAATGGGTTTCCGTTTGCTTGCTCCTCAAATGGGTTTCTTTTTCTTGCTGAAGCAGGATGCACCCGAAAACAAACACACCATGGAATGCAGAAAATCCAGTTACCTTGCAGCAACCAGCTCTTCGAGCTGGGGGCAACGAACATCGCCATCCGCATCCCGCCGATTCCAGGTGTGGCGCCAGGCAAAACCACTGCTGCACCTGGCACAGGCCAGTGGCAAAGTCCAACTGACCTCCAAATTTCAGCTTCCCGGTAACTGGTTTGGAGCCCGGTGTGTTGGTGGTTAAGGGCTGGTTTCCCATTTAATTTAACCTCTACCAGAACCAAATTCGTCACCGAAACTGAGTGTGCAAGAGCCGCCAGAACCAGCAAAAGCAAGGGTAAGATGCTTACTCGCCCCGCAACGCGCAACGCTGGCCTTGCGACGCGAATTGCGCAACGCGGTACGCTCAAGTGTTCAGTGGAGTCTGAAAGTCTTACAAAGTGTTCACTGCAGCAATCTACTGAAATTAGATGCTCAGTTGGGTTAAAGTGTTTGGGGAAGTTCATGCAAACTAACCCAAAAAAGGAAAGGGCAGTCTTCGACCTCACTGTTTGTTTTGGTCTTTTTCTAGGCGCTTGACGTGACTTGACTACAACGCATTTCATTCACAAGCGTCGTTGGATCGATTACATGGCTCCCTTTCATCTGTGCCCCCAAAACGGATCCCTGCGCCCGCAATGTGAGGCTGTCCTAAAAGACAAGTGCAAACACTGCTTCGACAATTGCCAGATTGTGCGCTTAGGGGGGCTCTGCGCACGCCCGATCACGCTCCCAAACCCGATCCCTTTTAAACAAGGGCGCAGGAGTTGTGGAAATCCCAAGACAAAGGACGCCTCCAAGTGTTTCACTGGTTGCCCCCACACGCCCGAGCAATCCCAGGCTTCCAGCGTGTATCAGACCATCTTCAGACACCGAAAACATGCGCCTGCTGCTTTGCTGGGCTGAAGCTCCTTTTGCTTGAAGCACGCAACCGCGCGCCTGGCGCGGCAGGGGTGCCACATGAGTACCTGGCACGACGCCCGTGATTTCTTCCACCTTACACGTCGCCTGAACACGGCTCAACCCAAGACAGTAAGGCTAGAAGAAATCACGGGCGCCGTGCCAGGTACTCACGTGGCACCCCTGCGCGCCAGGCGCGCGGTTGCGTGCTTCAAGCAGAAGGAGCTTCAGCCCAGCAAAGCAGCAGGCGCATGTTTTCCGTGTCTGAAGATGGTCTGACGCACGCTGCAAGCCTGGGATTGCTTGGGCGCGTGGGGGCGGCCAGTGTTGGTGGTTCAGGGCTGGGGTGCTCACGTGGCACCCCTGCACGCCAGGCGCGCGGTTGAGCTTCAGCCCAGCAAAGCAGCAGGCGCATGTTTTCGGTGTCTGAAGATGGTCTGATACACGCTGCAAGCCTGGGATTGCTTGGGCGCGTGGGGGCGACCAGTGTTGGTGGTTCAGGGCTCGGGCGCGCCAGGCGCGCGGTTGAGCTTCAGCCCAGCAAAGCAGCAGGCGCATGTTTTCGGTGTCTGAAGATGGTCTGACACACGCTGCAAGCCTGGGATTGCTTGGGCGCGTGGGGGCGACCAGCGTTGGTGGTTCAGGGCTGGGGCGCGCCAGGCGCGCGGTTGAGCTTCAGCCCAGCAAAGCAGCAGGCGCATGTTTTCGGTGTCTGAAGATGGTCTGATACACGCTGATATGCAACCCAACCATGCTATTGAAACTCTGCACAAGGAAGAAGAATACTTGAACACCGTATGAGGAATCTAGTGGGCCCTGTGGATGAGAGTGCTATTGACGAAGAGTCTGAGCTGCATGCTTCTGCGCAGAAAAACCAAGATCTTAGCCTGTGATCCAAATGTTGCAGGAACTGTGAAAGAAGAAGGCTGCAAAGTAACACAAAAACCCAGAAGCCTGGAAAGCCCGCTCGCACAGGCCTTGAGTTGCCGCAACGCGCTGGCGTGAGTTGCGCAACGCGAGGTCGTGAGTTGCGCAACGCGAGTGGCAGGGCAACTAAGGTACGATGTAATGTTGACCCTGGATGAATAAACTTGTCCTACAAATAGGTGCGTGTTGCGATGAACCCCCACTAAAAGGGGACACCCCTATTCATCAACCAGGGGATCAATCCGGGGTTCCCGCTACTTGAACCTCGGACACTGACTGCCATTTGGGATTGTCACTTTTGCCAACATGTTCCCTCCATCTTGATTTTCCTGGGCTTCCCTTTCAACAAGGGTTTTTCAATCTCACGGTCTCCATTGCCAGTGCGAAATGAGTTTTTGGCGCTCACTTGAGCCACTTGAGCCAAGGCCACGGAAAACGAAAGGCCACGTGTTTCGATGGCGCGAAAGCCGAAAGAAACGGAGGGCGCCTGCCAGCCAGGCGCTGCTTACTGCGGTGCTGCCAAAGGCATGGCCTGGCGATCAATTCGGAGCGACCGAATCGATGGCGATGATTCTCAATTCGAAGGGAACCACCTCTTATCATGGACTGCAGGGGCGCGCGGGGGGGGGGGGCTATCCCTTATCAACCTCTTAATAAAGCCTTATTAACTTATTCAGGGCTTATTTATTCCTGTGTTATCCTGGGTGTCCTGTTTTTGAGAGTACCCCTTTTGTTGGTTGGTTTTAAAGGGACACAAACAGCAAACCCTTGCCCTTTTTGAGGGTCCGATTCCAAAACAAAGACACCCACCTCAAAAGCGGTTGCTGGACATGAATCCCCAATGATGTCCACCGAAGGGTCCCAAATTCACATTCATGCCCACTTGACAGTCAAAAAGGCGAAGTACGGGGGTTACAGAATCCGGGGTGATCGGCAAAAGTCAAGTGGTTTATTGCAGTATATTTATTTGGCCTATCCATCCCAACTGGTGCGAAGTGGATTTTGCTCATCCACAGTATGGCTTAGTGGTTCGTTGGCCTCTTGTTTAAAGTTACACCAGTGATAGATCCCTCGAAACTCTAAAGAAAAGCCAGAGGAACCATGTGGGCTGGGAACCGCCAAGATGAGTATTTGCCAAAAGTACTGTGGATGGACAAAGATCCTGCACCAATTGGTAGGTGGTTGATCGGCCAATATTTGCAGGGCTTCATGCATCCAAAGTGGTGCAGGATGTCTAAGTGCCCGTGCGTTCTCAAGAGGCCAGCGGCACAGAGCGTGATGGACACCAGCACCCGGTCCTCCGACTCAATGCCGAGGCCTCGTTCGTTCGGGCACAAAACGGAACCAAAGGAACGGTTTCCCATGGTTTCAAAGTGGTGCAGGACTTCGTCCATCCACAGTAGAAGTCCTTTAGTTGAAAATAGATGTTTTTGTTTTTCCCCTGGTAGATTGTGAAACCAGGAACCAAAACAAACGACAAAGGACACCTATGGTCCCCCCAGGAACTTGATCTTCCCACACCGGCGGGGGAAAAGGGTACTCTTTTTTTAAATATATATATATATATATTTTCCCGGTGCACATGCTATGTTATTAGAGGAAGGGTAAAAGGCCTTTTCATAGAACAGAGTTGTGTGGTACCAAGCCTAACTACGCCAATTGAGACCCTATTCACTTTCGATCGAGTGGACAAGCCAAATCAGTGACCAATATTTTTGTTGAGCGCTGAATTGTCTTCCTACCGCCTCTTGTTCTTGATGAGGAAGCAACTCTTGCCAGGGTTTCTTTCCAACAAATCAGCAAAGAGCAAGGACGCGGCTGCCGGTTGGTCCAAATGTGGGGCAACATACTAATTGAGATTCTAGTCTATATGGGTATGTGTCAAAATAGACAGACACCAAGCAATAGTGTGTCCGATACCTTTCCTTTAAACCAAGGTGAAAAGGGTACCACAAAAAACCAAAAAAAACTTGTATCGGCCATCATTGTTTCTCGACCCTAAAAGCTCCCATCGTTTTGCAGGAAAGCCCAGTTAGCCTATATGCTGACCTCCACAAAAGAAGGCGGTTGCTTTTTGACCAGTTTTTGGCTAGACACATGCAGGCGACGACCAGTTCCACACAGGCCTACTGATATTCCCAGTTCGCTGGCTGTTTTAAGGTCCCTGATTCTTCAAACAACACGGCCGGTTGCATCGCACTTGAGAGCTGGGGCAGCGCGCGCGCTTTGGCTGCTGCGCCTAGTACCTGGGCCAAAAGCTGAGTCGACACAAATTGGAGGCATTTCTCCAAATAGAGCATCCCCTTCTTTCACAACACAAACCAAAAGAAACATAGTCAACTTTAGGGATTTTCTATCTTCAGAACCCGCCAATTAAGCAAATCTTGTTCGAACGAGACGCCCATGTTTCAAGACGCTGGAAGTCACTGTAGTGGGAGGAATCCCGAAGACATACTTTAGAAGACCGATTCCCATGTGGCCAAGCTGGACATTTATCAGTACCCACGATCTATCCCTTCGCGTTTGCCTCCAGACCAGGCAGGCTTGGGCCAACCCATTCTTTAAATAACCTCCTTTGGGTGCCCAGGAGGTCTGGCTGCAACAACTTTTGCAGGACTTGGTTCCGGCGAGCAAAACCCGTGGGGCACGTCGATGGCCTCCGCATTGGTCAGGGCTTTGGTGCTGGACCAATACGCAAACCTCGGCTTGGTTCGGAAGGCGTTTGTCTGGCGCAGGGAACCCAGGATTGTGAGCTGCGCAACCGAACTAAGAGGGAATCGGGAACAATAGTGCAACAGCCCCCATTTATCCACCAGGTTGATCAATCCGGCAAAACTCAAGGCGACCGCTCCTAGCTCCGCTTGTGCCGAGCGCTCGGCACATCCCCCAGCTGCATGTTCACCGGGTCTCCCATAGGCAGAGATCCGTCCAGGTCTACAGACTCGGCGAGAACGATTGGCTCTTCTTTGCACAAATTGGTCCACCCAAATCCCAGGTTAGCGACGCAAAACTTGTTACACCAAAACCCTGGCCCCCTTTAAAGGGAAACCCAATTGAGGTTGGTTAAACGACGGGTGTTCATGTGTTTAAGCATGTTGAAACAGGGCGTTGACCTAGCCCTGTCCCAAACCCAACTCCAATATGGTCGACTTTGTATGGGACCAGCCTGCCAACTCATCACAAGGCTAGTGAGAAAGGTTTCAGCGAATGGAAGTTAAGAAGCTCAGGGTACCCCCAATGCCCACGTCCCGAGTTCATTGGACGCAAACATGGCCACTCAAATTGTCCTCCTAAGTATGAAGGAACTCGGGAAGTGGGTCCTGAAAATCGGGGTCCCCAAAATGGATGGTGTCCTTTTGGATTCCCATTAGACTCAAACGGGGGTCCCCGCCAACACACACAAGCCCAAGACTTGGGGCAGTAAAACGGAGCACTTAACACAAGTGACCTCCGCATAGACTAAAAACACTCGCGGTTTGTACAACCTCATTGACGGTCGTTCAAGGCGCCGCTGTGCTTCCTGAGCCGCGCGCCACTGCCTCCTCAGGGAGCGGATACTTGGCCTCGAAGCGGAGGGATGAGTGCAACGAGTTTGGCGTTGGGTTTGTTTGATGCGGTCCTCAAAGTGACGGATCCAAAATACATCATAATGGGCCTAGTTAGAATGGGGCGATCATAAAACCAAATCAAGTCATGACCATGGAAACTCATGTTTGCAATTTAGCCCCTCCCTCCGAAAATAGGTTGGCTTTCCTTTGGTTTTCCCATCAATCCCAGCAATCAGGTAGCCCTTAATTGGTGAGTGGAAATGGGAAGCCTATCCTCCAGCCCACCAAACCAAACCACCAAGTAGAGGGAAGCTGGAGCAAGGGTACCCTGAAAAAACACAGCCCCAAGTCACGGTTCGAAGGGAGACCACTCCCCATAATTTTGACAACCCCTTAACAGTTCAGAATGGGGCCCAGTTTGAAGCCAGCCCAAACAAGCCAACACGGAATGTTATATTGTTGAGGGCTTCCGAAGGCTTGAACATGCCTAACGGGAACCTCTTTTCCATCGATTAAAAGAACAGCCTAGAAAACCCAGAGGGCCGGGGCCCCAAATCAGTACTAGGACCCGGAATCATTCAAAGCCGTACCAGGCCTGGGCTGTCCGTTTTCTGATCCCCTGGTAAAACTGAAAACTAGTGGGCTCAATGGACACCTACCAACAAAAACCAACAAAAAAGCCATTCGCCTAAGGAACGGGATGGCAGGGAACCAAGAGGATCCCGCATTGGATTCACGGCAAACAACAACTCACCCACTCCAAAAACATGGGACCGATCCGCAGGGGGGTCCTGGAATAGACAATTCTCCTTCAAAAGGCGTGGGTTCCATGGCGTTAGTGGCCAGGAGGGTACTTGCGATGGCCTTTCCCTTCAAAGCCAACGGGAAACAATAAAACCCGAGCGCGCAGCCCATTTTGTCGGTGCCCATGTCTGAGCTGAGGGCGAGTGCTGGGTTCACGGAGTCCCCGGCTTTGTGCGTCACTGCCTAGTGTCCAAGCGGCGTCCAGTGTCCACTTCGGGGAACAAATCCCTTGACTATGGACCAAACCTGGAATCCAAGAAACCAATATGTCGCGTTCAAACGCAGCATCAAAAAAGCAGTGGGCTTACGGCCAAGCGCATTCAGCACTTGCTTCAAATTTGGACAGGAACCTCTGATCAAATACATGGGAAGGTATCCGAATTCAGCAACCCCTCAACTAGAACAAGGCTTCCCTTTGAACAGAACCTTCATTATACGGCTGATTGCGCTGTCGCTTGGCTGATTTGCCTCAGATCTTTGATGGTGCCTTTGGATGAAGTATTGAATTGGGGAGGCTAGCTCCGTTGCAAATTTCTCGGCTTACCATCCTCAAACAGGGTTTCTGAGCCATCGCCCTTAGTGGTGATCGTTTCAATGGAGAAAAAACAAAGTAGATTGATCAACTTTTGATTTGGGGAAACCCAGTGACCCCTGACCCCTGGTGGACCTAGTGGAAAAACAACTCTTCCGCATCTGTCGAAAGAACCACTCCCAAATTCAGGATAAACCGCACGCCTCCAAGAGCCCACACGAAAGAGGTACACCTAGAACAAATATTTGTTGATTCCGTTCCATATCTAGTCAACCCTTCACAAGAACACACATATCACATGCATATATATATATATATATAGTACACCCGCAGGAGCCTACGTTCGCCGTCGCCTCCACGGGCGGGGCGGGGCGGGGCGGGGCGGGGCGGGGCGGGGCGGGGCGGGGCGGGGCGGGGCGGGGCGGGGGGGCGGGGCGGGGCGGGGGCGGGGCGGGGCGGGGCGGGGCGGGCGGGGCGGGGCGGGGCGGGGCGGGGCGGGGCGGGGCGGGGCGGGGCGGGGCGGGGCGGGCGGGGCGGGGCGGGGCGGCGGGCGGGGCGGGGCGGGCGGGGCGGGCGGGCGGGGCGGGGCGGGGCGGGGCGGGGCGGGGCGGGGCGGGGCGGGGCGGGGCGGGGCGGGGTGGGTAGCGTCCACCGACCATGCTAAGGTGAGGTGGGGATGTTAGCGTGCGCGTTGACCCGGCACCCAGGTCTGGATGTCATGCTGAAAGCATTGCGGAACTACAGGCTGGCGTGCAGTAGCGATCAACTTCGCCTCTCACCGTGCCTTTGCTCCGGACAAAATCACTAGGATGGAAGGTTCGAATGGAGGAAGCAGAGCGCTGCTTGCTGCGGGCGCGACGGCGAACGTGGGCTCCTGGGCGTATACACACACATATATACATATATATATATATATATATATATATTATGTAATATATACATGCAACCCCCACAAAAGGGGGTGGCTTTCCTATCGTTTCCCTGTAAACAAACCTGAAAAGGGGCCGAGCCCAAAAGACACGGAGAGCCATATGGATTACTGTGGATGAACAAAGTCCATTTCGCACCAGTTGGGATTGGTGGTTTATCCACCATTATTTGCTGGGTTTCATCCAATCATAAGTGGTGCGTTTTGTGGATCGCGTCCACCCACAGTAGCGAATCCCAGTTTATCCTTTTACTGGAACCCCTTTGAAGTGATGCTGTGTAGGGTCGAAATCCTGCACCACCTAAGAAGCCCTGGAATGATTCACAAAGCAACCACCAACAAACTTCATTTCGTGGTGCGAGACTCGCGGATTTCGCAACCATCCACAGTATGGTCGTGGAATATCCATAAGTGACGATTCCAACCACTAAACCCAGAATTGGGCACCCCCCCCTTATTAATAAACTGGGGTTAATTAATATGGGGTCAGCGCGGTCCTGCAATAAAGGTCCCGGGTGACACGACGCACGTGACTCCGAGAAGCGGAGTCCGTCGCGGGTTAGCCCAGGCGCCAGCCGCAAATCTGTGACCTTCTCGAGCTCTGCCAAGGCAGCCTCGTCCTGTGGCCGGTGGGTTTCTGGGTAGGCGTTGAGTCTAAAGCCGATTTGGGGGTTGGTTTAAAGGGAAACCCAAAGGGTTGAACTTTGAGGGGGTCCTTTATAAGGGTAAGCCTTTTTTGGGTTGGTTAAAAGGAAACCAGGAAAACCCAGTCCTTTGTTGGGGGTTCTTTTATCCTCACACATTCCCTCATGGCCAAGTCCGCAAAAGAGCACCCTGTTTTGCAGGTTCCCGGAGCCGCTCCGCTCGATCATGTTTGCGGAGCCCTTGCATCTAAAAAGAAAAGAACTCCGAGTTTCCAGGACCCAGGGACAAACCCTTATTTGTAAGCCTCTAAGGACAGTACGAGGGTAATTACCCATGACGGTAATATGGAAGCAACATACAGAGATGCCAGAAAGCGGTCCAAAGAGTCAGAATCAACAGAGCAAGTTACATGGGCCAGTGGTCTGGCCCCCTGGCAATTTATGGACCTTGTGTCCAAGGAAAAGCCATACAAAAGCATTCTACAATGATTATGTGAAGAGTTCACCACTGGAGGTCTGGGGTTCTCAAAGTCGGACGTGGAGGACGTCCTTCGCAGTGGCCACCGACGCACCGAGCCAAGAGCAGGCCACCTGACGGAGATCGTCACTCAAGCCTCACTCGTTAGTTGCCCCGTGACTCTGGTGAAAAAAATGGTTGCACACAGCTCGCTTGCCTAAAGGATCTGGAAAAGGTTGACCTTCTGGGGCCATAACTGAAATGGATCAAAAAGGGGAAACCAAAAGGTGAAAAGGTCGTTTTTTTTTCACAAATGAGATGAAGGGGGTCGCTATATTTTCTTTTTTTTCCGGGTTTTGTTCGGTGTGTGTGTGATTTATTTTTAGTGGGACTCCCAGTTGCCCAGTTGGTGTTGACAAGTTTTAGTGGGGACTACACCAAAACGGAAAAAGGATGCGCCTGTTTTACGCGAATGTGCACTTGTTGCCAAAGGACCGAGGCTATTCCCCAAGCTGCCGCCATTGGAGTTGGAGTAATCTTGCTCGTGAATCGTCACTTGGTTTAGATGCAACAAATTCACCATCGAAGTTCAAGAATGCCAACGCAGGACGTTAAAAACGGTGATAAGATCCAAAGGAAGGTGAGATATCTCTCATGAAGTAAGCTCACACTGTCAGCTAGAAGCAAAACTCCATCATGACTCCCGTGCAAAATCTTGGGAGTAATCCAAAGGACCATAAAAACCCGTGGTTCGCCTCTGAGGGAAGCACATCCTTAGGGCCTTGGGACTCCTTTGAGTATGATTCTGATCGTTAACTCGTTTGCCCAAAGGACCCAGAACTTAAAGGTCAGCACCCTTTGGGGCCATGACCAAAAATGGGCCAAAAAGGGAACACCAAAAAATCATGTCAGGTCGGCCTTGAGCCATTGAGTTAAACATCGAAAGCAACATTACCCTCCCATGAATGTCACATCTTGGCGGCTTTGATTTGTCTTTGCTTTACCTTTGAAACTGCCCCCAAATTGAAACCCGAAAACACATACACACACACACACATGTCTACCCTCTTGTGACATAATGGTATACTCCCATTGGCACTTGGGTCCCGGTAGTGGGTTGCAATCGCTGACAGATGGGATCCCATGTACGGCATGTTTTCCCTGGCGAGCCTGGTTGTGGAAAGGAAGCGTTTCAGTGATACCAACATGGACGATCCCTATGACTACTTTATCACTCTACAAGGGATGTCCTTGGAATCACAGAAGTGGGATTTCCCCGAAGCAAACCATTTTCCACAACCAAGCTCTATCCCCACAACTATATAACCACAAACAGCTAGTAAATCAGGGGTGTCCGTTCTGCGTGATACTTTGCCCAGAGCTACGGTGCATGCTCCTGTCATACTCAACCACAAAATCACAAACATGGCGTGTTTGAAGGCTTCCTTGTTCTCTGAATTGCATGCAAAATCCAGTTGACATCCTCTGTAGCCGCTGTATTCCTGGATTAAACCTAATTTCCTTGTTCCTTTGACAACCCAATACTATTCTCCAAAAAGACACACCGAGCGATGCCCAAAACTACGCGACGAAAAAGCGGCCTGCAGCAGCAAATTCTCCACGGAGTTGGGCAGGTCCGTGGCCACGGTGCACCCGGCTGAGCGAGAGCCGATTTTTGTCGGTTCCGGTCGGCAAGGAACCATCCAGTCGCACCACATTCCAAGAAGCCTTGATCTTCACTCCAAACATTTCACGGAGCATGTTTCGGATGTCGGTCGGCTCCGTGTCGCCAGAATCAAGGCTTCCCAAGGCGCGGTTGAGACCATTTGGGTGTGCATTTTTTAGAGCCACAACATGGTGATTGTCCAGCTTTCCCCTTCAACACCACAAAAAAAGGGGTGCCATTTGTTTCTGTGTCAACGAACTCGCCGAATACCGCACTCTTGCCCTGCTCAGTCGTTGCTTTTACCGCGAGGTTGAGTCATGTGGGATGCTCTGGGCTTTCCTGTCCAGCAACATGGAACCTGACTGGAGAGCCCTGGAAGACATTTCCCGACAACACCACCCAAGCACCAGAACCTTCCAATGGACCCTTGGAAGGTCCTGTTAGTTTCCCTTTCACCAAGGCAAACCCGCGAGGGCCATCTGAGAGCCGCACGCCCGACTTTGCGCTGCGAGAGCCATCCAGCGACTCGGGAGGCCTGGTGTCAATGATCGACGGCTTGTCTCATACTGTGAATGAACCAACTCCGCCTTCGCAGCAGTTGGGATGAAGGAAGCCCTGAAAGCAGGTCCGTGCACTCTTCGACTACAGAGTTTCCTTTTGGCTTCCCTTGAGCTTGTAAATTTGATACCAACCGAGAGAAAGTCCGACATACATTTTGAGAAACTCCCATATGCCACTAGCAGTTGAAACAATGAGTGCCGTGTTCGAATTGTCCAATCTTTCCTTCCCCAAATTCCCCCACCTTCTCGCTGAGCTCACCGAAGCTCCAGGTGACCCCTGGCTTGCTTGCGCTGTTCGCGCTTGACCCCCGATTCTTCGGGACCCGTCGCTGGATGTTCCCTTGAACAGTTGCAGTTTCGCAGTTTACTGGTGGTTTTGTCCAAGGGAAATGGAGAGACCCTGATCTTGGGACCTCAAAAAGGGGCCTGTTTAAGGTCCAAAGCCTTCCGAGCAGGTCCGGTGGTGGGTTGATCACAGGTCCTTTACAGACCAGGGGCAAGGAATATGTTGTTGTTTCGTTCGTGTTTTTTTTTTGGGGGGGGGGCGAGAGAAAATCGATCAACTCCATGGCATGCAAAAAAACAACAGGTTGGAGATTTAGAGGCTCTTACACCATGTGAGAAGGTGGAACCGGTGAAAGAAAGCCCATGGGCTGAAGCTCTCCGAGCGGAGGAGTAGATCATTGGTCCCTGAAAGGAAACAAAAACAATTTGGGTGTGTCTCTTTTTGCAGTGGGTACTCCATTTCTGGTGGTTTCAGCGGGCAACCCAGAGGAAACAGCATCATTTTGGGGGCCTCCCCTGAAAAAGACAACCAACTTTTTGCAACTTGAGATTTGGTCCTCCTTTTGCATACACGGCTCGGAGCATGGCAACATCCTGCCCATTCACAGGCACCGATTTGTGGGACCAAAGTTGGTCAAAATCCGTGGTTGCAGCCGCAGGCTAACTCTCCGGTAGCAGCTCACTCCGGCGCCCGCCAGGCCAAGTATGTCATTTAGTCTGTGGGTCGCTGCTGTTGGCCAAACGGCGAGGCTGGAGCGTCTGAGAGGGCGTGGCCCGAGGTCTGGACTCATCAGAGGCTCAGGTCCGTCAACACGCTTCAGGTTTTACTCACCCTGGCAACCTTGAGAGCGCGCAAGTGTTGCCTGGCGCAAACATTCAGGAGAAACGCACGTGAGCCACGCACAACACGAAGCACACACGCACACAATATCCACACACAAAACACAGGTAATTCAACAAGTCGCCCAGTTTGGCAACAAAGGAGTGACAAATGTGCCTTTAGGACAACACCAGGGAAACCCGCACAAAAAGAAGACGGGGCAAACCGTGGAATCGACTGGAGAACTGAGAACTGAGGTTGGTTAGAACCCCCTACCATGGACGATATTCCCAACACACCAGAGCTGGTAGTCCAGCCAACGCGTAAAGTTTGTGTCGGGACTATCATCCCCAACACCCCCGCACCTTTGGCAGTTCTAACAGACCTCGAATTTTGCGTTTGATAGGGAACCCAATCATTTTCGGATAGTATCGAGAGAAAACAAAGGCAAACAACCATGAGACAAGAGGGTACATAAACAGGCAGGTTAAGTAACACGATATACTCTTGGCCATTTCTCAAAGGGCTGAACTTGGACCCAAGCCAGCTCTAAACTGGCAGCTTTGTTTGGAAGTGCTCTTACTACCCCCCCCCCTCTGCTCACCCACTAACATGGAATCTGACAGGGTCCTGAAAGACCAATTGGCCTGGGGCATCCAAAAGGAAAACCATTTTGGGGGCCATCTTAAAAAGGGCATGCCCATTTCGGCGGGTTTCATGTTACTGTTCCTCCGAGCTCTGCGCGGCTCGCCTTGCACTCGCTGAATATGGGTGGCTTGTCGTTGAGTTGATACCTTTGTGTCTTTTAACAGGAAACCAACAGGAAACCAACAGGAAAGCCACCATTTTGGGTGGTCCCCTAAAAAAGACACACCCATATGCACCTGGAGTGTGTGCCTGCTAGTTTTCTATTTCGGATCTGATTCTGTGAGTGATTTTCCCTTAAAAGTGATTTTCCCTTCAAGCAGCTAAACTGTCTACCACTGATCTGCCAACTACTATATTTCGTGCAATGGAAGGCAAAGGAAACCCCAGTGCACGACTTCCACGAAGCACTCATGGAAATTGGCTCAACTGACATTGCGTTGGACGTGAGCGAAAAAGTTATGATCCCGTGTGGTTGAGCAGATCCCTCGGGGCAACTGGGCTGTCCAAACTAGCCCCCGCTAAAAGTCAAGCACTTTTAGTGGCTTAAATGGAAACCCAACCACCAAACCCGAAAATCCTAAAAACCAAAGAAACCACCTGACTGGGAACCACCAATAGCAGCTTGGGGAAGCTCGAAGCGTTTTCGCCACAAAATGCCTTGCTGTGGCGCTGCCACTGCCACCCGGGATGCCTGGCTCAACTGGGTACTTGAGCTGGCTCAAGCCAGCCGCGGGAGGCCACCAAAGCAATCGCCCAACGTAGACAGTTTAGATCCCCTGCAAAAAGTCGAAAGCTTGTGGGTTAAATGGAAACTACCACTAAATCAACTACAAAGCTAAAAACCTACGGGGATGGCTGGGACCACCCCCCGGTGCTTTACCCGTTTTGTGGTTGAACTTGGTTGGGTCACTAGCTATAGTTGCGCAATCCACCGTGGAGAATCAGTACAGTATATACGTCAACTCCAGTCTGCTGAAATAACATCTTAGCAAACGGGCCACAGTTTTGGTTGATCTGATCACCTACCACAAGCAGGCCTGCAAACAAATACAACGCTAAGCATGCCACCAAGCAAGATGGGGTGCGCAACCTGTCTGACTGTGTACATCGGATTCATCTGGAGAAGCGTTCTACAAACACCACCTTCAGACAACACACTGTGGATGGACGAAATCCTGCACCACCGAAGCAACCCTGGAATGCTGATTGCCCTGTAAATTCCAACCAACAATGGTTTCCCGTGGTTTCAAAGTGGTGCGAAATGGATTTCGCCCATCCACAGTACTTCTCGCCGACCCTGACAAGTCTGGGGCTCCAAAAACAAGTTGAGAGCCATGGCTCTTGCCAAGGGCAGCGAGGCTCTTGTCAGGCCCCATGAATCAAAAAGCTCGGGTTTTTCGATTCACACCCATCCCCATGAAGAAGCAGTTGGAGAGTTGGAGCGGTTTAAAGGGGAACCTGTCTTTGGTGCCCTTTGATTAGTTGGGGCCCACCACCCCCCCCTTTGGGCGAAAATCCCGGTCTTCCCGACTCTTGTCATGCCTGCCTGGGCTTCTCCTTGAGAACTTCTACTTTGGGAATTTGGCTGTGCCCCCCCAAATTCCCAAATAAAAAGGGGGTTTAAGGGAAGAGGATGGTTTTCCTGCTGGCTTTCCACAAACCAACGCTCCCGGGAAGGCGAGGAGCACCAGACGTGGACATGGAATCCAGGCCTTGTCAACATGCAGACCGATGGTTGGGACTTCTTGGCAGCGACCCGGGCTCCGAAACCCGTGGATTTGTCTCATGGGATCCGGATCCTCCAAACATCCAGAAAACTAGAAAGTTTCGCAAGGTGGACCCAAATGTTTGGCTGGTATTTGAAGGGACACCAACAGGGTTTTGCAGCCTTTTGGTGAGGGAATTAATAAAAGGGAAATCGAAAGGACGCCAACCAATTCTTGGGGCCAACTCCTTTGAGATGGGTCACTAGTGTTAGTCATACAATACTAGCCTACGCTTGACCACATGTCCTAATGCGAGCCCACGACAGCCGGCGACAGCCCGGCACAATTGGCATGCTCCAGCCTGGGAGAGCCCGGCCTGGGCGCGCAGGACATCGGTGCTGTTTTGATTTGACTGAAATGACAGGTATCGTAGGGACAACACAGGGTCTTTTCAAATTGTGTAAGGGTTGATGAAGCCAAATTGATGCTTGAGATGTTCAGCTTGGATTGGTTCAGCTTGAAGAACACATAATATGAATAAAGCCAGAAGAGCAGGTGCAAATGGGCACTTGGTTCAGAAGCGCTGGAGCCAAACGCCACCGAAACGTGCTTCCGACTTCCTCTTGTGCCAAACTTGTCCCGAAATGTGCAGGACAGGAACCCCCCCCTAAAACGTAGGCCAAAGCGACGGACGGTTTTCGGGCTTGCAGGGTAACCTTGCTTGACAACCGCCAAATTGGATGTTGGACCCAGCACCTGAAGAGCTTTAAGGACGATCTTTTTGGTTGAGCCTTGGAACAGGAAAACGTTGCGGTATATTTGGGCATGTCTTTTTTGATGGTTACCCTTTTTGGGATCGTAGAGAGACACCAAAGGAAACCACCCATTTTTGGGGCTTGCCCTTTGAGACAAAACCATGGCCAACGCTAGAAGCTATTTGTTTTCTCCAATGGGTTCCCTGCTCCGCCCGGAGCCAGCAACCTGTTCCTCCCCCGGTGGCCTGGCTCACCAGCGACGCCAGGCTGCCCTTTGCCCTCGCCTAAGGCATCTCTCATGCGCGATTCGAACAGAGAGCCTTTGCCTTGCTGATGGGCCCCAGCTACCTCTGGGGCTCCCCCCTGGTGCCGCTCTTTGGGCTACAGAGCCTGTGGGGCAACCCCTGGTACCTCCAAAAGCGACCCCCAAAACTGGGTCAGTCGTACTACCAAAATGGCTGACCAGGGGATTTTCGGCGCTCACATTATGGTCAAAACTCCCAATCTGTCGGTGGCTATCTAAGGTGGTTCACAAAGGGTTTCTCTTGAGGCAAAAACACACACATCTTACATCTTGGCAAAAGAGCCACCCCCCCACCCCAGATGAGTGATTTGCATTTGGTTTCCCCTGAAAGTAATGCCCAGAAGGGATTTCCCAGGTGCCCCGTGATCAAGTGGTGGGCGTTTTGCACTTAGAGGTCCCTTTTTGCTGTACTTGGAGATATCTGAGATCACCCTTTCAGAACCACAACCATCCGGCTTTTGGAGGGTGTTGGCTAAGTTCCAGAAGCTTATCTCTTCGATGACCATGCATTTTCATTGGGAAGCCCCTGAAAAACGGTTGGTGGACCTAAGTCCCCAACTAAAGTGATGTTCACCAAAGTCCGCGAACCATCAAAACTCATACCCAGATATCACCTCTTCCGATTTGCCAGACGCCTCCCGCCGAATCGCGACTCGGAATCGCAAAACCGGCCTGCGCATGGACCCCGCGCAGCGCCTGGAATCGAAATGGCTATGAATTTCAATGTGGACCTGCCCCCCCTCGGGCAGATGTCAACATAAACCCCCACCGAAATCATGCCCCACCAAAGGGGCGCGAATTCAACCTCATATCCAAATGGCGGTCTAAAGGGGAAACAAGCACTTCAAGGGACCCAGAACTGCGCCTGGCGCAAACCTCCCCGTTTGGCCTGGCAGCGGCTTGTGGCGAAGAATTTCTGCGCCAAGCTCGCCTCAGCGGGGACTTTTGGCGGCTTCCTGATTGGGGGCTGTCCCAGCATGGGACTTCGGCTTTCGGGGTTGCAGGGGGCTGAGGCAAGCTGAGGGCTGTCCGGGTGAATTTAGTCATTCTGAGCAAATCATGATAATTCTCACACCGCAAATAGGGGAACCTTCTGACAGCACCTGGCATGGGTGAAGTCGGAAAATCCAGTGACGTTGTTACGTATGATTTGCCCAGGTGGAAACCCATCTGAAAGGGAGCAGATTCAAAGCTCGAAGCCGAAGTCCACCGGAACCCAACGGAACCAAACCTTTCAAAAACTCATAGGGTAGCCAGTCACATCTCCATAGCCCCGGACCTCAAAATGAATCCGTTGAACCTGCTCAAGACCACTCTGCCTCTGCGCAAAGATTCAACCAATGGGCAAAAACAGCAAAGGGTCAACAAGCCTATTTGATCAAACGCCAACAAGCACAAAAGCCAACAAGCCACCAAAAAAGCCAGCAAGCAGGCTTTCTCGAATGGAAGACACATTCGCCGTCGAAGCCAACATGCTCCAAAGCCCCTTGACCAAGGGCAGGAGTTGTTTTGGCAAAAACAAACAAACAGAAGCAATTCTGCATCACCTTGACTGGGCTGTGGGTTTTCAGATCCCCGGCTAAAAGTCAAACACTTTGAGTAGTGTGGAACGACCACTAAACCAAGTAAAAACCTAATAAGGTCCCGGATGGCTGGGGTTCCCACCAAGTTGAATGAATTCTTCAAGTGGGCTGACGTATGAACCCCTTCCACATGCCATGGTGGTCTTTTGGGCTCACTGGTGCTCCTGATTTGGGATACTCCATCAACTTGCTGGTTCTCAGCAGGGAACGAGTTGGAATGACCCCGACAGAAACCATCCCCTGTGACTTCCTTAAGGCAAGCCCTGGGTTCATTCCCAAGACACGGAAGGTCATTCCCTACTGAGCACCAGCAAGTCAAATTCTCTGCCTTCCAACTGACCCACGCCATCTCTCTTGCTGGGAAGCGCGCCATGGCTGAGAAGCCTCTTGGATGGCTTTCGACGTTGCGTGACCAGCTTAAAAGGGAAGCTGCTGTCGGTTTGAACGCGAAAAGGGATGTTACGGGCGCCACTGGGCGGCTGGGCGAAGGAAAACAAAGGCTACGCACGTAACCAACAAGAGTGTTCAGTATTCTTGGTTTGAGCAAATCTCAGGCAAAGGCAACCAGTTTCTTGTATACCTTGTACCTGCATACGAGTGGGAGAAGGACCGGTGTTCAATTTGCTTGAGAGCATCGCGATTTCTGCCGAAAATGGCTGCGGGTTGACAAGTTGCTTGCAACGCCAAATGGACTCATCGACAATATGTGGGTTATGCAAGGGATGTGCACGAAGCTTCGAGGCGAGTATGTCCATTTGGGGTATACAGGACCTTAGATTGCACCAGGAACACGTACAGCTTTCACATCAAGGAGCATGCAGCTCAAACGAAGCAGGAACAAATACAAGTGATAATGCCACTTCGGAATACCTCATGCCTTTCTGTGGTTTCCCATCATGTCCCATCCAGCAAATGTTTACTTGCTTACTGTATACTGTGATGACAACAGCCACCGGAAAGAGCCATCTGTCTTTTTGATCAGTAGATTGCTTTTCATGCTGCTGCAATAAGTAGGGAATGACGCAGGGTGCTGGGAGTTAACCCAGGGATTCGCTGTAGGGGTCATTCCGTCAGTCCATGCTGAGAACCAGCAAGTTTTGAGTGTGGCGCTCTGAACCAGGTATTCCTTCACTGCAAATCCACGAGGTGGATTCTTTCTTTCTGCCCAACGTACGGTAAAGCCATTAAAAATGTCAAATAACGCCATTCGATAGGCTGGAGGTTCTGTCTATCCATGGCATGAACCCCCTCAGACATCGCAGGCGCTCGCTCGCAGCACCCAGAGAGCGGTTTCTTACCACACGCGGCTCTCGTTGGCCGAAATTTTGCGCTTTCCCTCATGGGCTGTCTCTGGAGCGCATTGCAGACTCTGCAGGGGAAAGCATCTGCACAGATCGAAGCTAAACTCAACAGCAACAGGTTATATGTGTTCTACTGGATCTGATATCAAGTTCAGATGCATGTGCATTCTTAGTAAAGTGAGGCAAGTGACTTTCCTGTTGGGTGGGAGTTTCTTTCGCAGGCTGCAAGAAGTGCTGCAGGCCTTTTGTTGGTGTTTCTCAAAATGGGCATTGGCACCCTACAGTGGCCACTCATCAAAAGGGAGCCCTTCACTTCTTGGGGAGACCCCCTTGATTCGCCAGGTGGATTAATCAGAGTATCAACGACTAGACTAGATCATCACCTTCATCAAGTGGATTAGCTTGGCTGCTCAAAGAAAGTGGCAACCAAAATGCTCATGTTGCAGAATGTCTCTCGATCTTCCACCAGGGTATTGACTTGAATTGGGGATCTCTGGGTGGACATCATTTACATGCTGGTTTTTGTACACCAATCATTTTGATGGCATGTTCCATAAAGATTCATGGCCATACGAGCAGCATGTGTCAAACTGATTTGAATCTTGTTCGGGACGGTCTTCGAAGGAGACCAAACTTCCATTTGCCTTTTCGCCCCCAGGACAAGAATAAGTGTCCAGCAGTGATAGTTTCCTTCAAAACCTACAAGGAAAAACAACATATTCATCTCAGCAACTGGAAGCAAAGACAACCAACCTTTTTGCGCAACCCACATAAGCCTTTCCCCCGAAGCCGCTAAGGCTACTCCGGCCGCTCGACTAGGCCGGCGAGCCCCATTTTTTGAGGCGATCACTCACTGCTGAGCTTCTTCGTCAGCGATGGGATTGGCGTGGATGATGATGCTCTGGGCAAGATCAACACTTCAAGCACCCAACGATCGTTGTTTTTTGCTCGTGGGTCCGCTGCTAAAAGTCAAACTTGTAGGAGATGATCTGTTGTTGGGGGGACCCCCAACCAAATGAGGGAAACGAAGCTTGGGAAACCAAAGGAGCCTGGACACCAGTTTTAGCCGCAGGTTTACAAAGGGCCGGGCCGGGACACCTGTGCGACTTTGGGAGAAATTGAGAGACTTCCTTTCGGGGAGCCCCTTCTGTCGTCAATGTTGGAAAGAGGACTTGATTGAAAATGATTGAAACCTTGACTGAATGACCAGAAGGAAGCCCAAAGTTTAAAAGGTTAGTGGACTTCAGAACTCAAACGGCAATCCACCCAAACTCCGCGAATGAGATCGACGAGTCTGAGTAATGTTTTGCTTTACGGCCTGAATCCAAGGTTCCCTGAAAGGTCATGACAGGAACCTTGCTCATGCTCCCCAAACCAACGACCGATTGCATCGGTCATGTCAGCGATCTATCATGATTTCATTCGAGTCAAACCAGAATTCAAAGGTGTCCACCCAAAACCATCAGAGCCAATTAAAAGGTTTCTGATGGCTGGCTGCACCAGCTTCTCCAGAACCAACTGAACCGAAGAAGCAGGGCCTTACGAGGAGACTCCTAGGGCTGGAAAGTTATCAAGACTTGGACCTGCAATAGGTGATAGCCTCACTGCCCATAGTTTTGCTTAGAGGTCCATGATAAAACCTCCCTCTCTAGCTTCCATACTTTCACTACACTATGTCATGGCGGGAACCCAGGATTAATAGACCCATTGTTGATTTTGAACGGGGGGGCTTTAAGAGTGAATCCGCATCAATCCTTGGAGCAACACCCAGCAAATCAACCAGCTGATTCATCCTTCAAGAAAACACCGTCTCTACAATGGCATCCATTCAGCCCCCGGAATGTAGGTGCTTATTAGGGTTTCCCCCCAAAAAAACAACACCACCCCTCTTTTCGCAACGATTCGGATCCTCAAAGTCTGCCCCGTCCATGCCTCGACTTTGATGGGTCTCATCGGCCGGTTCTTGGCGTTGATCGGTTCCTGAAAAATGTGCGACCAACGAAAAGTCTCACCCTTCTACAAAGATGTTGTGAACAAAATTGCCCGCACCTTGGATGAATGAAGCCCTAGAAATATTGGGTTAAACCACAAATTGACTGCTGGGTTTTGTCCAGGCTACCTCGAAGAACAAATTCCTCAAGGCTCCCTGTCAGGTGACGCTCAGAACAAACAAAAAGGAAAAATGGATTGGTCTCTCAACATGTACTAGTATCCCTTTTTGTTGCTTAGTTTGAAAGCAACCAAAGAGGAAATTTCACATGTGAGAAGCCTCCAACTACCTTCGATTTATGAGGTGTTGTTTCGTTGCACAGGCTTGCAGGCTATCCATAGAATCTGCGCGAACAAAAATGGGCGTCATAGAATCAAGGTCAAACCCCCTGGTGGACCTGAAACACATGACCCCAGCTTCTGACTTGAGCCCTGGATTCCTTCTCTTCGCGGACGTGACAAAGCGCCCACAAGGGCAGCAGAGTGTCAGCTTCTTCCTGGATGCTTCTCAAAATGAAGGAGCCCTGTTGATTGTTCCAAAATACTGTGGATGGACAAAATCCTGACCTAAGGAACCCTGGAAACATGATTCCCTGTAAATATTAACAAACAACTGTTTCCGCCATGATTTCATAGGTTGTGCGAACGGACTTCGTCCATCCACAGTAGTTCGACAGGTTTTCAGGTGTGGCCCCGGTCTCCTGATGGAGACACAAACATCCGACCCGTCACTCCGGCTCTCCTTCTCCATCTTGTCGAGTGTGTCAAGGCCATCTATCAGCCTGCGGAAGAACAACACATCGGCAATACCGCAACAAGCACTACAACCGGCAAGACCAGCAGCCTTACCACCACCGACAAGAAAAAGCAGAACAGGAAGAACGAGGAGAACAAGGATAAGAAGAAGAATCAAGAGGAGGAGGAGGAGGAAGAGGAGGAGGAGGAGGAGGAGGAGGAGGAGAGAACACAAGAACACGCCTTGCGGGTGGAGCTTGCAGGGGTTTTGCCCCAACTCTGGGGTACACCAAACAAAGATTGGTGGCTCGTGTCCAGGGGGGCCAAAAAAGGCGGCGTTCAGTTTGACTATCCGTTTAGGACACGTGAAAAAGGAAACAAAGAAACAAACTGCCCATATTTGCTGATTCTGTTTCATGCTTAGTCAAGCCAAACACGTCATATGAAATATGTTCTGACAGGAGGAGACCCCATTCCTCGAAGCAACGGCTAACTTTTCTGGGGCGCTTCGTTTGAGTTGAGGGCCAACCCCTACCCATGGAACAAGACACAATGGCCAAACTCTCAAGATCTGGCCACGTTGCTGAAATTCCTACAGGTTAACATGGAACCACAAAACCCACCCGTGTGGTTTGAGGAACCTCCCAACATGGGAAACAGACCCTTTGGGTTCCTTCCGTTGATTGATTGGCAGGGGAGTAATTCCCAACCTGGAACCAAGGGAACCCACTATCAAAAACCCTCATGGCGCCCAAGCTCATTTCAACCCGATCGATGAGCTCGTGGAATATCAATGACTATTTTATCACTTTCAAGGGGAGTCGCGGGATATTGCAGAATCACCCTAAAAACATAATCTGCTTTCCGACCAAAAAAGGGGGGTCAAAAAAAGAAAGGCGAAGAACGGCGATTTGCTTTGGACTTTGGGCCAGTGACTCGGATTTTCGGTGGGCGCCTGCCAAACGTGGTGTACACGCCGTTGAGGTGAGGCTGTCTCGCGTACCTTTTTTTTCAGCCCACGCCGTCTGGCGCTGCTGCGGCCATGATTACAATGTGGTGCGAACGGAACTCGTCCATGCACAGTAGGACCCAAAACTTGTGCAGGGAGGAAAGGGGGAGGAAACCGCGGGGGCTGGGGGGTGGGAGGAAACCAGGGGCAAATCAGCTGTGGAGATCAAAGAGCGAAGTTTGCGACACTGACCCCAAGGCCAGGGAAAGCCTTTGCGAATGCAGCCTGAACCCAAATGGCAACAGCTTTCTGGGGTTGGGGGGTCTTAGAAGTACGTATGGCGTTTCCATAAAAAACTGTCAACATAACACTCCCTGTCTACGGCCCAAGTCACAGGCCCAGTCCCTGCCTTTGAGTTCATCAGCCACCGAGCCAACGAGACGAGCCACGGACGACCTCCCTTCCAGCGTTGCCATGGAACCCAGGTACTCGGGTTGAACCGGGGGCTCATGCCATTTGCAATCGTTTCAACCTTCGTTTCCGGAAATCCGTTCCCCCTTTCTGTCTTGAGGTTTTGTGGAAACAGTTTGGAAAGGATGGAGAAGTTTTCAAGTCGGAACTTGGGCTTTTCAACAATTGGAATGGCGGGGGGGTTACTTTGAGACCAATCTAAGCCATGATCATGGGAGCCACTAGCCACTTCTCTAGCCGCTCAGATCTGGGCTGGACTTAGCTTGCTGGTGCGATGGGTAGGAATGACCGGAAGCAGGGGATTCCGTCAAAGGAAACAACGAGGGATGGTTTTAGGGAGCATTCCCTCATTCCCTGCTGAGCACCAGCAGAACTTCTTGCTGGTTTGAAAGGGAAAGGTTTCAAACAGGTTGACGCGAATTCTGGTGAAGAACAGTGGACGAGGCTGCAAAGTAACACTTTAAGCCAAACAACACATCGTCTCAACAGGAATCTCCCTGTGTGGGACCTCGTTTTCGTGGCCCAATCTACACGCTCTTTTTTGTTTCTGACTTGTTCCCCAACAGCTGAAAGCTTTGGGGTCTCAGCCCAGATAGGCTCCGGGGTGGTCCGGGCGGCCCTGAGGTAAGGTTCCACGAGAGTTCCACGAGGGTTCCACGAGGGTTCCACCAGGGTTCCACCAGGGTTCCACCAGGGTTCCACGAGGGTTCCACGAGGTTCTGCAAGGACTGCCGGGTGGGGCGAGCACTAAAAAGACCACCGCGTGCTGGTGGGGATATCACGTGAGCTTATTTCCATACTTCTCGTCTGGGGTACACAGAAGATTATGTTTGTGAGCCCGTTCCATATTTAGTCTGTCCTAACATATAACCATATATATATATGATATATATATATATAACATATTCTTGCAGGTCCCAGTTCTTATTTGGGGGCAGAACAAAACAACACATGCAACCGAACAAACAAAACAGGCGCAACCTTCCGCTGGTTGCACGTGATGAAGAACTGGCTGCCGTTGGTGTTGGGTCCCGTGTTCACCATCGACAGGATGCCTTCCAGGAGTGGACAAATTTGAACAGTTCCTAAGTAGATTTGCCCAAAAGGTCTAAACTTCTTGGTTACCGCCAAAATGGACTTCCCAAAAGTATACAGTCCAGAAACTCACGGAGTGAGGACTGGGAAGTCATCTGGTCACACGGGCGACTCGTTCTTCTTTCTGGGCTAGTACCCAATTTGGGTTGTCTGTTTGCTCGAAACCCCAAAGAAAACCAAGCAGTAGGGTGAAACCAAAAGAACATTTGTCTGTTTTCTCAAGCTGGTGCCCTTTTCAGGCTGGTGCCTTTTTCGGAAAGTGAAAGGAACACAACTCTATCTCTAGGGGTCTGCTGCTTTGACAAAATGACGTGTTTCCCAAGAGGGCATGGAATAGAAGGTTGTGCCCCATGGGCAAATTGGGCTCCGCCCGGTTTTGCGGTTTAAAGGCAATGCGCGGACCACGCAGGGTTTGAGTCTGGAGCCGCTTGCTCAACCGAGCAGGCGTGCATTCCATCGCACAAAGTTCGAGGCAAAATCCTCTTTCAAACAGCGTCGCCTGATCAACATCTCTGTGCGTCGGTTTGCAGCATCTCTGTCTGTGCAGCATGTTTTGGCAGGACTTGGCACTGACGAGAGCAAATTTGGTGTTTGATACGTGCGTTGGATTTTGGTAACCTCTCTCTGAATGCCGTTGAGAAGTTGTTTTGGCCATAGATACTGAAAGCCTCAATGGGGTCAATGTGCCAAATAAGGCAACCTGCAAAGAGACATCCACAGGATAAAGCACCGTTTTAGTGCGCCCCTAAGACACACACTCAGTTGTTCCCCGTGAAATGCTGTGGCATCTGTCCCGAACGGAGTGGAGACGGTTGCCATGGAGTGGCCAAATCGCGAGCAGAAGGACAAACTCTATTTCGAGCCACCGTTCAGGAACCCTGCAATGGTTCGATTCCCCTGTAACCAACAAATGTTATGGTTTCAACCATGGCTTCATTTCGTGGTGCGAAATGGATTTTGCAACCATGCACAGTAGTACCATTCGCCGGTGAACCAAGCTACTACACTAATGGGATGCCTAACGACACACCAAAATGGGTAAGTGTCAGTCCGAACCTCCCAATTTGCACACACTGCGCAACAAAAACAGTTTTTCACAGCCTCGAATGGGGGACCCGGATTGCTCACAACAAGGAACCGGTGCCGATCGAAGCGGGAAAGCTCACCAACAACACAAGCAGAAACAACCCAGAAAACGCACAGGAACCCCTTTGGTTGTGCATCGGCCTCCGTATTTGCAAAACAAAACTGAACAGCTGAACGGAGCTTTACTGCATGAATCCCAAATATCAGAGTAAATCGTCCCTCTTCAATGTTCTGAAACCAAGGGCTCCCAAGCAAGGAAGCTTCACGGGTGTCGCAGTCCAAAAACTTTGTACATGGTAGCCTCAAAGACCCCGTGACAAGTATGTCAGTTTGGCCTCTTGAAACAGAAACGCAAAGGGAGCCAATACGAACAGCCCAAACTTGTGGTGTGTTTCGTGCAAGGTTTGGATATGGTTTGGATCACCCCTGTTTGCAAGTTCCATGCTTGCCCTGGGCCTGTCTTGTTTCAGGGGACCCACTATGGCGGTATCCTTCTGTTCCTTTCAAACCACAAAAAGGGGCAAAAGAAGACACTCCCAAGGACTCCCAAGCATACTGTGCAGGCACAGAACCCGGCCGTGGCGTGACAGTTGGCGCCTCTTCTCTCGTGCTTCAAGGTAGACACGAACTCATCCTGACCATGCCGAGCGCCGAGCGGTGAAATTCTGTGCGGCTCCCCTCACAAAAGACACTGTTTCTTCCATTTGCTTCAGTCGCCTGGAAAAAATGAGATATTTCCCGTGGGGGGGAGTATCATGTTCTTAAACCAAAGTTCGAAGTGATCCTCCCAGATCCTGGGAAACATGTGTGGCTGCACCCTTTTGCCACTTGTCCCTCTGATTTTGCTGGTCAAAGGATTGCGAATCGACCCTCAGGCTAACCAGAAGTAAGGAGGGCTTCAAGGAGGATAATGTCCAACAGGTTTGCACGGAGGGCGGTACCCTCACATTTCTATTGGAAAGAAAGGATTGCCACCAATGCTTTTGTTGGTAGTCGAATTTAAAGGGACCCCCAACAAAAAGTAAAAAGGTGGCCACTGAAGGTCGGGATGCTTTGAACCCTCTGCGGACTGGGAGGACAGGGTGTTGCCATATAGACATAATGCTCTTGGCTTCCACTACTTCAGCGAGCGACCCTTGGTGCTTTTCTCGAATGAGAGAGGTGACTATAAGTTCAATTTAAATGCCGCCAACAACATGAAGGATGGTCAAGACTGGGATACTCTTTTCGAACCCTGCTGTGTCCCACAACACTGTCCTACCCTCCCTCCCTCACACAAATGGTATATCGCCTCCACACCTCCAACACGCACCTCCACTCTCCACCTCAGCCAGCGCCCAAACCCATTGAGGTTTGGTTCTACCTGCGCAAGGTGTACATGGGCATCACTATAAACCCATGTTTCCAGGTACCCGGGGTATTAAACCTCATGCTCACCGGACCTGGACATGTCCCTCCCCCTAAAACGAAATTGTGACTCTCCTCTTGGTTGTCCTTTAAAACCAAGGCACATCTTCCTCTTGGTTCTCCTTCAAAACAAGGCACCCGCAACAAAACAAATGACATGGCCACCTGAAACTGGGTCCCCAGGAGCGTCCAGCGACGCGCCGGTGCAAGCGGTCCTCGAAGTAGCCGCCGTAGATGCTCTGGCCACCCTTGCCGGTGCCCGTAGGGTCGCCACCCTGAGGGCCCACGGGCTTGCGCTTTCGGCGTTGTCCCAGACACCCAGCGGATTTCCGTTGGTCATCAATGGGAATGGCACCAAGTCGTGTTTTTGGGGTAGTTGACTTTGAAGGGGGTCCATTCCTCCAAGCAAAAATGAGCATAGGAATGAACCCACTGGAGGTGTGGGAAATAGCCATGCTAAGGCTGCTTCAGAAGTTGGTTGCAGCAGGGGCAAGCTTGTTTTTACTCCCCTGCTTCGTAAACATGGGACACATCAACAAAAAGGGCCGGGGGCGGGTGGGGGGCGGCAAGAAGATTCCAGGCAATGAGGCACGCAGCGCCTCATCCAAAACATGCGCTCGGCGTGATCTGCGGGCTTGGCTCCGCATCGGTGTGGCAGCAAAGGGTGTCGGAAGCAAAGGGTGCCATCCTCTCCGCTGTTGCGGGTCCGTCATTTTCTGCCTGGAACCGCATATTTGAGTTTGAAGGGAAACCAAACGGAAACCCGTTGCGCGATTTTTAGGGGTCCAAATCCCGAATTGTGGGTCGGTGTGGGGATACCCATTTTGGGGGGGCGGGCGCCCGGTTTTGAGACACTGAGGTTGACGAGCATCTTTCCAGTTAGCCTGGTGTCAAGCCTCCGGCGCAAGAGAAGTCCATGTCAATCAGCAGATGTTTTTATGCCCAACTCAACCCGCTGACCCCTCCAGTTCACCTTTCTGGTGGGTATGGAAAATTCGCCGTGTTTCAACCAACAAGCTAAAGTGCAAAGATGCAAAAACAAAAGTACGCTATAGAAAAGGATATAGGGTTGCTAACCCCAGTTCTCCCATAGCCATGGTTATGTCCTACTTGGACTGAACATCGAAGCAACTAGTCCAGGTTTGCTCCCTTCCTTGAGGTTCTGCCGGATCTTCTGTTCTGTGTTTGGCGTTGTGCTGCTTTTTCTCTGGAATGTGATCGCCGTGAGATGGATGTTGCTTGCGGAGTCCCATTCGAGAAAGCCCTGTTCGGGGTTGGTCCTTTCTGGGAAGCCAAAAGACAACCGTTGCGCCATTTTGTGGGGTCCAACTTACTTTGCCACAAGCCCACGTCCCATGGGTGAGGTCGCCAACCATGCCCACCCCCTGTCAGGCTGCCGCAAATCGCCCAACACAAAAGGCGCCAGCCATGACCATTTGCCCCGGAAGCCAGCAAGAAAAAAAGGAAACGCCCTAACACTGGGCAAAAGGCATCTATACCCAACCTCCAGCCTTTGACATGTAGGTATCAACCGCAAATCCAAGTCTCCAGTTGCTGGCGGCCTCACCAAACGTCTTCCCCAATCCACGCGACTTATCCCGCAAAAGGTGTTTCAAGCGAGCCACGGCCAAGCACCCGCCCCCCAGCCGCATGGATGGATCCGCCTGGATCATGAAGCCCTTGATGTTTCTGTGAAAGTTGGTGTTGTCATAGTATCCTCAGGCAACTCAGGAACTGGTCTCCGAAAGATCCCCCTGATTGTGGAGTGACTCTGGCAAGCCCCGGGAAATCCCGGGAATTATGGAAACTGGCTGGAACTGGACCCGGTCCCATGAAACGAAGACCTCGGGGCAGGGATATAGTGAGTTGAGCTTTTCTGCCAGAATTCTACAACTTGAAGGTGGAACCTGCAACTGGGATACCGTATCGAACCAATTCTGATCTCTCGGCCAACCAGCAAGAATCCTACATACAAATAATATCTATATATAGGTAAACAACTGATCGAGGCCACGAACCCAAACGCAGACATATACAACCCCCAAGCAGAATTTTCAAAGACACCGAGCCCCACAATAGAACCAGGAGAAATGCAACGGCGCAACCCGACGGCTTGACCCAACGGCAAGCGATAGCTTCGCTTGACGCGAATTGAAAAAACGCAAGGTCCAAACGGATCGAGCGGTCCTGAGGCCGCGAGGGCCAAGAAGTTCTTGCAGGTCTTCGGAGTCTGGGCGCAGAAGAGCTCCACCTGTGTCCCACCGAACTAATCGCTGGGACATATCCTTCCTTCCTCGCCGGTCACCGGCTGGATCCATCATCTATCATCCAAAATATGATTATTTTGTGATAGATTAGGTGGGAAAGGACTGAAAGAAGGTAAGGGAAGTCATTAGAACAAAGGGAATTAGAGAGGCCTATTAAGTTGTTAGACTCACCCAGTAATAATTCATTCTAGAGAAGCTATACCTAATAGATCTTGAAGTAAATAATTAGTCACCAAACTTTTTTTTTGGGGGGGGGCAAGGAGGGAAGCGTAGGGAAACCCCAGAATTTGGCCAGTCACCAATAAACCAGGGGTTCATAATATGCTTGGAATCTTTGCTTAATGAGTCTTGACTTTTCCCATGAAGTGCTGCTGTTGATTCACTGTTCAGTCCGCCGGAGCTCCACCTCACGGTACAGGACTCGTTAACCCACAAGCCACAAGTAGGTGGTTTCAGCGCACCACCATTCAGAAGCCCCGGTTTCTGATGATTCAACAAGCGTTGTGGCTTCAACCATGGTCTTGGGTGGTGCAGGATTTCGTCCACCCATAGTATTTCTGATTGGTTGAAAGTCCACTTCCAAGATCGCTGCAATGTTGGGCTTGACAGCGGACCTACTTTTCATGATAACCTGTATGGACTGCGATTGTCCTTGGACATTGTTCAACTGGACTCCCCTGGATATGTCTGCCCAAAACCCCCCTTGTTTCCCAATGCAGCCATACGCCTCGCCCAAACCATGATAATTCACAAACTGAAAATGCGGAATCCCTCCAGGTGAATGAAGAGGCGGGTTTGGAGGTGCTCCAGGTCGGCTTCCCCCATTTACCCACGTGAACCAGGGGTTAAAGTCCCAATCTCAATCACCAAGTAAGAGACACCTGATCCAAGAAACCGTCATGGGTTTTCAGTCACATTTCGCTCGTGAGCTCCAGACTTCTTGCCCTGGAACCCCGAGGCCTTTTTGCCTAGCTCTAAGAACTTGGCCCTTTGAGGAACACTCAAGACAGACAAGACACATATTTGCTCAGATTCTTCTTACTTCAGTGTATGTAGTCTACCCTCGAAATATATACCTTGTCTCCCACTAACATGGCACCTGACAAGGTGTCCCTCCAAGAGGAAACTGATCTTCCAGGTACCCTCCCACAAAGGGTAACCATTTTGGAGGCCTCAGTAAAGAAGAGGCTCTTAGGAAGGAGTCAAGGAGACTGTCCCATGAAATTGCCAACGCTGAGGGCAAAATTGACCATTGCCTTTACCCACATACAGGACACTGTGCCAATTGTGACCCTGGAGACATGTGACAAACACACTCTCTTTTTGGCTTCCCTTACACGGCCCATGGTCCTTTTACAAAGGCTTGCTCTTCAGGAGTAAAAGGTCTCACCTTTGTAGGTAATTATGGAAAAGTCATTTACCAAAAGAAGGGGCGCTTCGGTCACACCAAACTTGGTTGTTGGCGAGACCCCTCTGCACAAAGTTCAACTTTTGTGGGTGCAATCGAAAATCCGCTGTTTCCCGAAAAGTTGAAGTCCAAACATCCAGCCACATAGCATTAAAGCAAAAGCCCGCCTTGTTCACAGCGCAACTTGCAACCCGTCCAGTATATATATCGGACAGCCTTGAGCGGGCCCAGGTTGGTCTTGATGGTCAGCGACATACCTGCGACGCAAAAACACATGAAAACTCCCCAGGCCTCTTTTTCAGCTGGTTGATCTTGAGGGGAAAGCCCGATCAAAAGCAAGTTGAATAACCAGCGTGGATTTGCATCTGGGAAAAAAGGGGCCTTGTTTGCTGGTTGGTTTCGAAGGTTACCCCTCCGATGTTGAAAACGGGGAATGCCCCAGTGGAAGTTTGGGCGCTAGTAATCCAGGATATGGTCTTGGATGTGGCGAATCTGTGGGCTTACCGTCTAGGATAGAGGCTGTCAGAAGAGTACTAGAAAAGCGGACACTAACACCGTTCAAACAAGCACCAGCAGGGGGGACTTCAGCAGAAAACCATAAACAACACATCCAAACCGTTTTCTTGCAAGTAAAGCTTTCTTTGGGAATGGGCCTCAAACCGGAAACTGCACTCCCTGTAGGATCCTGGCTTGGAGGGAACCAAAGGGACACCGACAATGCTTGTCTTTCGGTGGGGACCATGCGAAATGACCTTTCTGGAGTGCCTGATGATATAGGGGTTGATCAAAAAGGTCCTCTACATGGGATGACTATTGAAGAAACCCGCTAAACAAATGCTATTTCTCACAAGGGAAAAGTTATCCATGGTCATTTGGGGGCCTTTCACGGAAAAATTGATCAACCCCCGATAATCTGAAGAAGCACTTGCAGACTATGCCAGGAATTGCGACCTTGGATTCATCGTCCACAAGGGTGGCTCATGTTTTGTTCGAGTTGGTACCCTTCTTTGTGAGTTTTGAAAGGGGCACCAAAAGGAAAACCACAATTTGAGTTTGGGAAACTGTTTACTGGGAAAAGACTGCCAAGTTATGTCAGAACCGCCAAGCGATCCGCGACCGGGCCTTCCAAAACTCGGGGCCGCTTCGGCACAAAGCGCCGAGCCCGAGCACTCAAAGGCGGACAGAGGTCAGAGGCGTTCAAGTTAGGCTTCTCAGGTACGCCAAAACTGAGAATCTGGGTGTGGGTCTTTCTTGAGTGTACACCCTTTTCGTGGTTGTAAGGGAACCCACAAGGAACACCAGCGATTTTGGGGGGTCCGATGTCTATAAAAGATGTACCCATATCTTCAAGTGAACTTCATATCTTGCCTACCTTGCAATATCACTCAATTTTGGAGGAGACCAACATGACAGGATCCGTCCTCTTGTGCTTGCCGAAACCTTGGGTGCCTTCGTCTTTCGAACCACACCTCAGTCGATTGGAGTTCATCAACTGGGGAAGTCCGCACCAATTCGGGGCACATAAACTGCACGCCCAAGGGCAGGGGCCAAGTGCTGCTGGGCTCGAGTTGTTTGAGGCGAAGGGTACCCTTTTTGGGGTTGGCTTGAAGGGACACCAAAAGTAAGACCACTAAACGATGGATGCCCTAGTGCAAGTGATTGGAACAAGGACGCTCCTGATTTACCCGAATTCACCACGGCCTTGTGGTTCCCTGTGGTTGGTATACCCACCGCAGCAAGACATGTCGAATTTCTGGGTGCCTCGAATAGGCGACCCCCCAAATGTTGCTGTCTCATTTGGCTTCTCTTTTACGCGTACCTGAGACCACCCAAAAAAGGGTAGGCTTGGAGAATCGAGAGAACAAACCCACCGTTTTCAGGGTCACCCATTTTTTTGAAACATGCTCATTCATGTACCTGAGAAGCCCCATTGGTGCAACTCACGAGCAGCTCTGCACTTCCATGGGAGTTGCTAATGAAGGCCTTTCAAAAAGTGAGTGGAATCGAGTCAAACACAGGAGCCAACACTGCCTAAGCAGCTTTTCCATGTTTGGAGTCGGTGAGAATCATGGATTTCTGTGGGCCGACCAAATGTCTACTGCAACAACCATAGTCGTTCACGGATCAGGAAACGGTGCAGTCTTTGAATGGTGGTGAGCATGAAAAGTTGGACCTGACAGTGTCGCCACCATTTTCACGTCTACGGGAGTCATGCTCTTAAATCTAGCCTTTCATGGTGGTCAACCTACCGTTGTGAATTGTTTTGTCCATTCCTCATGTAAAATTGGGTGTATGTCAAAGTACGGTCTCCCCCTCCCACCCCCGACCCTAGAAGATGCGTGTTTCACCTGTTGGTTTCCCAAACCAACCTGAAAACAGGACCCTCGAAAACACAATCCTCTTTTACGGTCAGCCGTCCACTATTGATTTCTCCCGCGCTGCTCTCTTCGGTGACCTGAGGTGCGGCGATGCGAACCCGGATCCGGTTGGGGGAGTGGTGCAGACATATATATATATATTGATACATACATGCGTATATGTATAAATACATATGCATGGTACTATAAATATGTAGATATATATATATACGTATATTAATATATATAAATACAATTATGGGCTCACTTGAGTGAAATGGTCCAAGGTGTTGGCTCTCAGTGTAAAGTCCATGAAGCGAGTGAGTGAGGCTCAGCTTGTCTTTCCGTCCAATAAACCCTGAGGCGTCGAGTGAGTGAGTTGGGTTTCAAATTGGAATCCCTCAATGCCGGTCGAAATCTCTGTGAGTTCAGCATCAGCAAGGTCGGACTCGAATCCGCCCGTTGACTCTGGGGTCCAGTGAAATGGCCACAACCCTGATGCGTACCAAAGGGTGGGAAATCAAATTGGGGATATGGGGGAAGCGGGTATGCCCGATTCCTCTAAAGCTCTAAAACCACTTCTAAATATGTCCGGAAAAAATGCGCACATCATCCCTGCTTCCGCCGCATCCTTGCTTGTTTGTGTGAAGGGGATTCCCATCCTCAGGAATACAGTGCCAGTTTTGAGGGAGTTTCCTTCGACACCTGTCTCAAACCACGACAAGGGAATTGTGTTTCGGAGAGTACTCTGTTTGGGACGAGTTCAAGGAAAGCCCAAAGCAAACCTACCATATTTGGGGAGCTATACAGAGACATACCCAAATAAAGAAAAAAAACATAATGGCAAACTCGCCGAACCCCGAATTCCATAATCTCAAGTAAGGGACCTTCATGGTGACTTTCTTTTACCCCAGGTAAGCCTTCATCAAATAGGGGTTTCTGGACCAACGGGCTGTTCAAAATGGAGTGCCGAGCAATCTGATTTTCCATAATCGCGATCCCAAGCGGTTTCCGTATGCTTGCACAAGTCCTTGGGTAAGGATCTTGCGGATTGCCTTTGAAGAGCAGCCCAGTTTTAAGCCAACCTGGACTCTGAAATAGCCCAAGCAACTCTGTTTACACCCGCTTTGGTTCCTGGATTTCCGCCCCCCAAGCCCCATCCTCGCGGATGAGGTCGCGGGCTTCTTTGGCCCACTCACGACACCTGACAAGGGCTTATCTCCAAACAGAACCCCCAAAATCACTGGTCAGTCATTGCTTTCAATTCGCACCGGGAAGTGTGCCATCTACATTCACCTGTAAGACCACCCCGCTTGCGTCAACATGGGGTTGCACTCCCCAAAACCCTTGTTTTGCCTTTTGGTTTGTTCTACTCGTTAAACCACCCAAAGGTACCCTCAGACCCTCAACCAGAACCTTCAGGAAATCCACCGTAGGATGGAACCCTTCAGCTTTTGCCCAGGGCCCGAGTGGATGGCCACAGGAGAAGTGAGTAAGATCTTCGACTTGGCGCATTCATAGTTTCTACTAAATTAACCAATTAAGTTACTCTCGTTTCAATAGCAATTGCTTAGCAATTCCCAATCATTACATAATTTATTCCAAATGCTTAACAATTTCATCATATTCAATATAACAAAATAGTGCTATCCATTCTTCGAAAACATATGTGAACCTCCACATATTCGATCATTTCAGGAAATATCCCTTGAATTGGTGGTTTGGGGGCTTGAACCTCTGTTTGTCGTACAACTGGCAAGGTGCTGCTTTTAGACAGATTGCAAAAGGATTCCAAAACAGTGGTACCGAAATGGGCAATTCCTGTGAATCACAAAGAGCAACCTAAAGCTCAATTTCCAACCACGGAGGATTCTTTCCGGCAGTTTGCAGAGCTACTTGATGTCCCCGTGGGTGGCTTTT
This sequence comes from Effrenium voratum, assembly GCA_963377175.1. NCBI lineage: Eukaryota > Dinophyceae > Suessiales > Symbiodiniaceae > Effrenium > Effrenium voratum. Next base: position 513,232 of record CAUJNA010002768.1, on the reverse strand, counting down.
TTTGGCTGTGTGGCGGTTTTAAGGGTGTGCTTGCGTGGGGTTTGGTCTTTTGCTTCCCTTTTTAATGTGTTGCTGGGGTAAGGATACTGTACAGAGTTGTATGGGCGGTGTTGTAAGTTGCCCACGGTTTTCGTCTCGCATGAGGCCCTTTGTAAATGGCTTGGTACCTCGTGGGGGTTGCTCTCAAATGCTTGACCGTAGACCCAGGATTTGGAAGGGCTCAGCCTCAAACCCAACTAGCCTACCCTGGGCCTTTTCGATGTTGGGGTTATACGAGTCGCAATCAACCGAGGAATCTACCATTATGTAAATCATCAGGGCGGCAACGTGGGCCCAGTTATGGCTGGGACTGTCCTTGCCTTCATTTGCCCGGGTTTTGGGTTTTGGGAGCGTGGCTCATGTTGACTCTGGCTTAGTAAGCCAACAGTGCCTATAAACAGGTTCAGCAAGGGTCCATACTTTTCACCCCCCCCATGCTTTCCTTTTAAACTGGCCCCAGTATTCTACCAGCATCCCCCAAGCGCCCATTTTCCCCAGAAATGCTCAAGAAAATCACCCCAGCTCAACCAACCCCCGAAAAACCACGAGGGTTCCCCGTCAAACGCCCAGCGACCCGAAAACCACCACGAAACGGAACCTCTCCTCGTCTCGGTCTGGACGCCCAGGCGCTGCAGCGCCAGCCTGGAGTACCTCAGAGCCGAAAGAACGAACAGCCGAAGCCGGTGCCCTGGGGTTCAGCTACCACCATCAAATCAAAGGGGGTGAATAGAACCACTATCATTTACCTAAGCAACTTCATCATCCAAATTGGGAAAGCCTGATCATGGGGTTGAACCCTAGGGTGTATGCCACCAAGATGGTCTTCCCAAGAATGAAGCCCAGCAACTTGGGCCTGGGAAGTGAGCTACTTAGATGATCAATCTCAAGCCTAGGGTTTCTTGGTCCCGAAAACCCTCCCATGTCTTACAGCAGCAGGAAAAGAGGGCCACAGGGCAGGCAGGCCATTTGAACTAAAGGGGGCGGCCCCCGAAATACACTGACTCACTTCCTGAGTGGATGGCCCAAACGAAGTCCAGTCCAAACTTTTGCATGGCACAAAATTATCTTCCCAAAAAGTATGAATTTGCATGAACTCAGGAACTGAGCTGATCCTAGTTTCGGGCTGCTGGGTAAACTCCACGGCGCCATGCGAGGCCTGACTGCCTGTCATAGTGGAAGTGCAGGAGATCATACTCGAAGCCGTAGTCGAGCACGGGGCTCTGAGCTTTCTGCATGAAGCCTGGAAGAGTACGAGTCAGCATCTCGAGAACGCATTCTCCATAACTGAAGGCCTCAGTCGCTTCCTGCACACCACTCGCTCCAAGTACAGCTGCAGTAGGGTGCGCGCTGGAAGGTGGAGGGGACCAAAAGAAGGGGACTAAAAGAAGAGGCCCCGTTTTTCACCCAGCTTGTTCGAAGACTGGAGAACTGAACGGTCCAAAGGACAAGAACGTCTTCTTGAGCAAGTGAGGCTTCCCACAAAGGGGGCCGTGTTTGCCATGTCCATCCACCACACTGTCCTTGCTTGTTGACATGTTTGGGCAAGAGGTGCCCGCACCACTAGTTCGGAGGAGCAAATGATGTTCCCACGGGTGGCACAAATTGCATGCACGAGGCATGCAAGTCGAACAAACAACATGGCCATAATCAGCACCAATTGGTGGTTTGGTTTGGGTTTGGAGGTGTTCTGGGGCTGTTTCTGTTTCCCATTTATCCACAAGAATCAGGGATTCCACCAATCCAAACCACCCCTTCAGCAATTGGTATGGAGTTTGGAGGAATGGATGCTTAAGGTTGCCAGAAGGTAGGCAACTAGCTTTGGACACCTGATCAGGGTTGCGGGAAACGACCACTTCTGCGATACAACAACAAGGGCTTTCCAAACACTAATCCCATATAAAGGGGGAGATTCCCTTGTATCACAGAAGTGGGAATAAACCCCTTGATCCCACAACCCTGCACCTGACTGACATACCAAGAGAAATACATGCAAGGCAGTATATACCATATGGTGTGACGTTTTTGAAGAAACCCCACCTTTTGGTTGGTTTTCAAAGGAAACATTTCTGGGAAGCCCATCAGTTTGGTTGGGTCCGATTCCTATTTGAAGACACACCCAGCTCCATTTGCCTTTTCGATGGACAAAATGAGAACAACTTTCTGGTAAAATCGATTTCCTTTAAAAGCAAGAAGGGAACATGAAACATCTCGGCCGTTGAGTTCCCTGCCACTGCCCGAGGTACGGAATCCTGAGGCCGCCCCCCGACACATCCTCTTTGGACACGTCCATTTGGGGCTCGTCTTTTTTTGAGGGCACCTTTTTCTGTTGGTGGTGTTGAAGGAAAAGCACCAGTTTGGGGGACTCTCGCAACCTATCAGCCACCACATTTGTTTTGTGAAGGGGTGTTTTCTTGAGGTGAGTTAGAGGCTAGGCATTTGTCCTTGTCTTGCCCTGTTCATTCATTTGTTCTGGACGTCAGATTCAAGATCATGTCTCCTTCCTCGTGCAAACAAACAACTGCTCCGGGCTGACGGACCCCATCTATGCAGGCCTCAATGTTCACTCATTGCTGAGGAGGTTGATAGGTCTGGGTCAATCCAGTGACCTTCTCGAGTTTCCCCCTTCAATGGTGATTTTAAGGGCTTTGACTTCCAGTCATTTTGAGGACCCCTCAAAATGTTAACTTCAATCGGCCCCGATTTATCTTGCTAATCGTCCGCTACGGCACGCACAGACATATCTGTTTCTGTTTTAGGGGACCCCCAAAATGGTGGTTTCCTCTGGGCTTCTCCCCAGAAAGAAGCGGGCACCCTCAACAAAGACACACCCATACTATTGATATGAGCTGGCAGTACTGCCACAATAAACTGATAGCTAGTAACCTGCAAAACTGATGGCCCATCCAACATTGCACTATCCATGTCTCGTATACCTCCCACCAATTGGCATGGAACCTGAAAGGGGGGTCCTGGCTTGCACGATTTTCCTGTTAACAGGAGCCCCTGTCAGGTTCCATGTTGATTGGCGGGAGGGTACTCATTACAGTCACTTTAGACCATGGACCTATTGATATGGATTCCCTTTTTGGGAGGGGCTAACCCAACTAGTTGGATTCCATTTTAACCAAAACAGGACTGGGCCCCCACGTGAGCATTGTGGATTGCTGGGCTGCTGTTCCCACATTCCCTGCTAAAAGTCAAAACATGTTTAGTGGATTTAGTCTTTCGTGGAAACTACCGCTAAGCCTACTAAAACGATCCAAAACCTAAGGAACCAGATGGCTAGGAATCACCAAAATGGGTTCCCCAATACTTGATTTCTGTGGTACGGGCTGGAAGCGCGTGGGCACAGTACTACGCGCTTTTTTTGCAAGAACCCGTTCTGTCTCCAAATTCTGCAAGAACCAGGATTCTCGGTTTGAACCCGGCAAAATGTAGGTGTTTCGCTTAGAAGCTAGGGGAAGGTGGAGGATGTCCAACGGAGAGGTCAAATTCATATGATGTCAAAATAGGCCCCCGAAATCACAGGTCAATTCCCCTAAAACACATAAACCAACTGCCCGGAATATATATATATATATACATATTATATATATATATATACATATATTGCAAACACGCAAACCAATCTTCATCTATCTCAAATGCAGCTATATATGAACGGGCCATGTCTCAATCATCATCTATGTGAGGGTACGGGCTTTTCTTAACATAGGATTGGAACCCGACAAACACCAACATGTGCTGTGCACATGTTGAGATTGCCTAGACTCTTAGATCCCTCTCAACTAACTTTTCCACTGGGCCTCCAAAAGGTATGGAAACAACATCTGGCGGTCTTCTTGGTTTCCGGCTGTCGCTTCTGCACGAAGTCTTGCAGCTCTTGCAGGGCGACCTGGCGAAGCCACATGCCATCCGTGCCAAACCGATTGGTCACAGTCCACTGCGCCAAGCATCTGGGTGTGTCCCCCCCCTCCACAAACAAAGCGAACCGAATTGACGTCGCTATCAATCGGTTGCATGTCGCAATTGGAAGCTTGGCTTCTCGTTCCGCGCTTTCGCTGCTTCAGAGCCCCAAAGCAAGCTATGACGCCATGGTGTGTCCTTTTTGAGGCTCGGTACCCTTGGGGTTGGTTTAGGAAATCAAAAGCAAGCCACGTGATTGGAGGGTTCCAACCTCTTGAACAAGCCCATGTAGCTTCTCTGCTGGTGGGGGTTATGCGCCGGGCATACACAATTACTTGTGGTTCCCCAAAGGGACATGGACCATTCGGGTACTCTCCTGCAAAACAGGAAAAGGGAGTTTCGTGCAAAAAGGATGTGGTTGGGGGGCTCCACCCCAAAGCAGCAGCCCCCAAGCATTTTGCCAGCTTGTATCTCATGACCGGGCCAGACTTACTTCCCCTGCAACAAGTTGACTTGCTGGTCAAAAAGGGAACATGAACCTCAATTTGTGCTTGTTCGCCCCCTGAAAAAAAAGTTTTCAGTGATAGATTCCCTTTCAAACAACAGGTTTTTTTTAAACACTGCTCTGAACGCAAATGGGCATGTGTGGACCCCAAGAGGGGCAACAAAAACAATCAGCCTAAGGTAGTTAAGTCTGGCAATGCAAAGCAAAATGACCCGCCCTTTGCCACGGGACCCGGTGCACATCCTTACTCGTTTCTTCTTCTGCGTGCCTCGTGCGCCGGCAAACCGCCGACTTCTCCTGGGGAGACGCCGCCTTTGGTCACTTGGTCACTTTCCACCACAGAACTGCTACCCCAAATACACCTCCAGTGGCCATGTCAATTCTCCCCTTGGGATGTGCTTGCGGGGTCCCCAAAAACAGGGGCCTGATTGAAGTTTTCCTGGTTGTGGTGCTTTCCTCAAGGGTAGCATTTTGAAGGTTTCAGTTGTTGGTCAAACTGCGCCAACTGTTAGCTGCTAGAATTCCATCTAAGTAAGCAACCTTCATTTCGGGTGAGCTCATTCCTAGCTACCAAGGAGATTTCGGCTGAACCGGTTGAGGTGTTCATCTACGTTGGATTTCAACACCGCCAGAGCTGCAATGCCCGTGGCCAAAGGGTTGTGAAGACAGGCAGTAAACAACATCGCCGAACCAACCATAAGACACACACCCAAATAAGACCAAACAAATTGCACAAAGTGGATGTGGGCGTCTGGACCCGAATGCAAAAAAAACACAAATGGAAGCCAATCACGAAAAAGCTGTGTTATGAGTGCGAGTCAACGTAAATGCATTGGTGCGCCGCAATGCGGATGAGTTCCGAGAAGGACAGCCCATCCACTGGACGAACGGCTCTACACACGCCAGACAACCACAAGTGACACTGGCTTGTGCAGTCCGTTCAACCCGTCTGGTGCGCTTAATGAACATGAACTCCATGTGTGGTTGATCATGCTTTTACAGCGCACTGTTCCATGCAGGCCTCGCCAGCTTTAACCGCAAGCATGCGAGCCACTCCTCAAGCAATCGATTTTAACAATCATCGGCTCGACAGGCACATTGCCAACCAGGATCGTGTCAGTGGCAAAAGTGCGTTTGCACCACAAACAGACAGAGGGACAGACCGACAGACAGACAGAAAAAGAGACAAACAAACCAAGAACCAAACACACAAACAAACAAACAAACAAACAAACAAACAAGCAAACAAACAAGCAAGCAAACAAGCAAACAAACAACACAAAACAAACAAAGACACAAACACAGACACACACACACACACACCTCATGTGAAGCTTTTGCGCTTTGCGAATTGTGTCTATAGATCTGTACCTGGACACAGATGGAAGCCAATCATCAAAGCTCGTTGCTTCCTAGTGCAAGTCCACGTCAATGCTTTGGTGCGTCTTGATGCGGATGGAATCCGAGAAGGACAAACCATTCGATTTTACTACGCACTGCTGTGGAGGGTCCTAACCTGCCCCAGCCGACTTGCAAACATGCCACTGGACGAACGGTTCTACACACGCCAGGCAACCACAAGTGACACTGGCTTGTGCAGTCCGTTCAAACCGTCTGGTGCGCTTAATGAACATGAACTCCAAGTGTGGCTGATCATGCTTTTACAGCGCACTGTTCCATGCAGGCCTCGCCAGCTTTAACCGCAGGCATGCGAGCCACTCCTCAAGCAACATATTTTAACAACGACGGCTCGACAGGCACAATGCAAACCAGGTTCAAGACTCAGTGGCAACACGTGCATGTTCACCCACAAACAAAAAAAACAAACAAATAAACACACACACACATGCACACACCGCATGTGCAGCTTTTGCACTTAGCGCATGGAAATGTCTCTATAGATCTGTACGTGAACAAAGCCGGAAGCCAATCATTAAAGCAAATTGCTTCCGAGTGCGAGTCCACGTCAATGCTTTGGTGCGTCTTAATGCGGATGGATTCCGGGCAGACAAACCATCCGATTTTACTACGCACTGCTGTGGAGGGTCCTAACCTGCCCCAGCCGACTTGCAAACATGCCACTGGACGAACGGCTCTACACACGCCAGGCAACCACAAGTGACACTGGCTTGTGCAGTCCGTTCAAACCGTCTGGTGCGCTTAATGAACATGAACTCCAAGTGTGGCTGATCATGCTTTTACAGCGCACTGTTCCATGCAGCCCTCGCCAGCTTCAACCGCAAGCATGCGAGCCACTCCTCAAGAAACATATTTTAACAACGTCGGCTCGACAGGCACATTGCAAACCAGGTTCAAGACTCAGTGGCAACACGTGCCTGTTCACCCACAAACAAAAATAAACAAACAAATAAACACACACACACACACGCACACACCTCATGTGCAGCTTTTGCACTTAGCGCATGGAAATGTCTCTATAGATCTGTACGTGAACAAAGCCGGAAGCAAATCATTAAAGCAAATTGCTTCCGAGTGCGAGTCCACGTCAATGCTTTGGTGCGTCTTAATGCGGATGGATTCCGGGCAGACAAACCATCCGATTTTACTACGCACTGCTGTTGAGGGCCTAGACTGACCCAGTCGACTGGACGAACGGCTCTACACACACCAGACAACCACAAGTGACACTGGCTTGTGCAGTCCGTTCAAACCGTCTGGTGCGCTTAATGAACATGAACTCCAAGTGTGGCTGATCATGCTTTTACAGATGCAGGCCTCGCCAGCTTTAACCGCAAGCATGCGAGCCACTCCTCAAGAAACATATTTTAACAACGACGGCTCGACAGGCACATTGCAAACCAGGTTCAAGACTCAGTGGCAACACGTGCCTGTTCACCCACAAACAAAAATAAACAAACAAATAAACACACACACACACACGCACACACACACACGCACACACCTCATGTGCAGCTTTTGCACTTAGCGCATGGAAATGTCTCTATAGATCTGTACGTGAACAAAGCCGGAAGCCAATCATTAAAGCAAATTGCTTCCGAGTGCGAGTCCACGTCAATGCTTTGGTGCGTCTTAATGCGGATGGATTCCGGGTAGGACAAACCATCCGATTTTACTACGCACTGCGGCAATCTTAATTTTTCCTTTGAATCACATGTCAAGGCCGGTAAGGCAGACTTGCACACAATCCAAGTCTGCTCTGCCGAAGACCAGGTGGGCGAAGGTCAGAGTAAGCAACACTGGCTGGTGAGGGTTCTGGGAAAATCATTTACAGTCTGCTGAGCACAGCTTCAACATTCATACTTGCTTGGCGTGTGGAAGCAGTGGCAACATGGCGTCGCCAGGTGCAGGTGCAAGTTAGCACGTCGATCATCTTGATTTCTTGTTGGTTCCATGTTACATGTAGTTTCTCTGCAAGAGGCATTCGATTCAATGATTGGACAAGCATACAACTTGGATACACACCTGCAAGATAACATGGAGAATGTGGCTGTCACATTTTCTGAAGCTTCTCCAGCTGCGATCATAATACACTTTGCCGATGAACGTGTTCTCTTTGAGAAGTCCTGTGGGCTCCTAAGAGCAGATTGGCGAGCTTTACCGCTATTTGCTTAAGTCCTCTGAAACAATAATATATATATATATATATATATTATCTATATACATATATAATTATATGTATCCAGATTCTCCTTTAAAACGACAGGGGAAATAAACAATATCATTAAGCAATTGGAAGCTTACACACGGGTCTGGTTGGAACATTGAAAAGGTCAGCACATTGTGGAGGGTTAAACGAAGGGTCTGAAAACAAATGCCTTTGTATACCATCCCCTTTGGCTTTCCTTTCGGTTGAAAATGCCGAAACGTGGATGGGCAAACTTCTGCATCAGCTGATAGGTGGTTTACCAAGCATTGTTCTCAGGGTTCCATCTTGGTGCAAAAAGTTATGTGCATCCACAGCATGGGCCCCGTTTTGCGTCCAAGTTTCGCACACATCGGCTTGACTGAAATTGGGTCTTGGTGCCCCCTAGTTCCTTAGTGGCTTTGACATTGAAGTCCAGGAGTGGTCAATGAAAACTGGGCCCAGTTGCTTGCAGCCACCGATTTCGGAACTGCACCCCATGCGAATTTTGGTGCCAAGCACATGGCATGGCTGCTTATGTGTGCCATGGTTTTCCAGCCCATTATGTGGCCATGATCATGGCTATCCGAAATTAATGTCTTGCCATATTATCCAAATTTCATCAGGAACCTCCAAGTCAAGGGGTGGTTTGACTGCATGGCACATAGGGTGTCTCAAAATTTGGCCCCCGGAATGGGTTTTCGCTTCCTGTGCGTTTCCTGAAATTTTGCCCAAGAAGGGTACTCAGAAATGGAATGAATACCCGCCCTATAGGCCATGTCAAACTGAGATGCAAGACACCTCCATGTGAAACGTTCAATGGCAGAAGGACACTCAGATGGTGTGGGAAGTTGCCTTGTGTCTACAGTAACCACCACGCCGAGTTGCAAATACCAAACCGTTGCGAGCATGGCCAAGCTAGCCGTGCTAACGCCAGTGATTGAAAGGCCTCCAAGCCCCTCTTAGCTCCATAACCATCTTTGTCTCTCTAAATGAGGGACCCGCCCCCCAAAACACGTTGCTCCCTTTTCAATTTCTGGTTAACTCAACCAACCACCGCTACCTTGCCAAACAAAGCAAACAAACAAACAAACATCCATCCAGCCATCCCTGCCCTCTCTCACGCCAGAGGTGAGCCACTCCTATCGCAGCTTTGCTGGAGATCATGGCGTGGCAGTCTTTGGCCAGGCAAATCTGACCCCTACAAGTTTTTCCAGCGGGATGTCTGCCCAGAAAGGCTCCTTTGAGCTGGGAGCGGCTCCGGGGCGTTTAGAGTTCCGGTTTCCGGTTGCTGGGGATAGGCTTCTTGGGGGCAAGGAAACACGACGGAAACGCATGCCTTTCAGGGCAAAAAGGAGAGTCAAGCCGATTTTGCTTCGTAGATGCTGTGCAAAGAAACCACACCGAGCACACAGAGCTGCTCACAGAACAGTGGCGCTCTTTTGCCTCCATGTTCAAATGCTTCAAACGGCTCGCTTGCAGGTGTATGTTGCACTTCAATCAACTCCAAAACCTTGAAGTCGGGCTGGGAACCATGCCTCTGCAAATCAACTGCGCCACGTGTTGGGCTTGCCGTTTTGGTGTGCAAGGCTTCTGCTGGCTTCCCAAGAAAAGGATGCGTGAGGTCTGGAAATCAAAAGGCGATCGGCTGTTGTTTGACCTCTCGCCTGAATCAAGCATTCCCTGCGTGGCAAAAGGAAACCAAGCAAGCACTCATGGCCCGGCATTTCCAAACCTCCAGATGTCCACATGCAAAATTCCCACATCCCCTGCTAAAAGTTCGGCTGGTTTAGTGGTAGTTTACTAAAATTGACCTAGTTGCGGGGAATACCAGGAGACTTTCTACAAGTCCCTTCCGGAGGTCTTGGCATGGAAGTTCCATGGTTTTGGCATGGCAAACATGTTTCTTACCCGAGGAAAAGGATTGGATGAAACAAAGCCCAAAACAAATCTCACCAGAGCAAAGTTCAACTTTGAACAAGTTAGCTAAGCTCGTTTTGAAGCTGACGCGACTGCAGGTTTTAGTCCTTGTTTCCATCTACCAGGGTTCCATTGTATTTTGGGTACCCCTTTGTGACCCACACCCAGCTCACTCTACCCCTTCATGGGGGCTGCACCCCCCTCCCCCTCGTCCACCGTCCTCCATTTTTGTTTTTCCGAGTGTCGCTGGATCAATCCGCAGCGGATGGCGCGCGAGTCCTCTTGACAGCTGCGCTGGTAGGGGCCGGAATGGAAACCTTCGGGATCCTTCGCACAACCCCCCCTTTCGAAAGGCAACAGCGTCTGCATGTTTAGATGAATGCAGTTTGCCACAATCCCGACTGCGGATGGACAGAATTCTGCAGCCTGTGAATAATCGAATAAACCACCTACTCGCAAAGGATCCCGCAGTACGGCAGTTACATCAGCCGGACCTCGGCACGGAAGTCATTTCCTTGTTCGAGAGTTTGACTTTTGCACCATGACTTTAGCCCCTTTACATTAGTGCTAGTTGAGGGTAGCCTTTTCAGGTGAAAACAAAGGGAAGCCAAAAGAAAGTCTACTTTTGGAGGCACCACATAGGGCATCTGACAACTTGCAAAATAGCGATCCCCTTGCACTTCAACATTTCTGTCATGTTGTACAGCCATCTGTGCAAACATAAATGTAGCACCCGCTCGCAAGTGTGTCCCAGAACGCCTTCGTTTTGGTTTCACTTTGGGTTGGGAGAAGCCCACCTTATACCAAAGTGGGACCATGATTTCATCACTGAGATTGATTCCCTTGGTATCACCACAAATAACTTTAGTTGTTCCCTTGCTCAAACTTAAGTTGTTTGATGGATATGTCACAAACCCCTCACTCTAGAAATCTCCAAAGTCTAGGGACCAGAAGCTGGCCGTAGAATCGACCGTTTCCCACCCATGCTCCTTGTTCCTGGGGGGGTCCCTTAAAAACGGACACACACACACACACACACACCCAACTATGGCACCACAGAACTCTGAGCTGCTCGCCCCGCGATCTGGGCCCCGAACAATGGCAGCAGCTTCGCGCGCACGGAGGCGCGCAGGCGCTCCATGACCTCGCTTTGGGCTTCCATTTCTCGTTGGAAACCAAAGGGCCGCTGTGGAAGAAGTATTCGTTTCCCGTAACGCTTGGATGAAGATGTAACCAAATGGGTGTCTTTTTGTAGGAGTTGGACCCCCAAACAATTCGGTTTCCTTTCGGTTTACCTGAACAACCACAACCCTGAAAAACAAGACACACCCAAATAGCGTCCAAGATCTGGAGTGGCCCTTTCAGTTGTGTATCTGTTGCGGCCATTTCAAAGACATAAGCATGTGAACTTTGTGAAACCCACCATTCTCAGAGTCCAATTGAACCCACGTTCAAGGAGGGTACTACTTTTTGGCCGTCTTTGCAACTCACTTCCGTTTTTGCTTGACACCAAGAGCGTCTTCTCCGCATCAAGTCCCCAACTCGGGGAGTCTTTTCAAGGAAGCCAAAGGGCAACGGGGACATGTAGGACCCCTCATCATGTCCCCGCTCAGGTTTCAAGACAAACGGAACGCTTGAGCACAGATGTTTCTCCTATGAGCTTCTAGTTGCCAACGCTAAGCAAAGCCCCAGCGCAACCCAAGGCAGAACCTTGTGATCGAAGGGGGTCTGATCAAAGGATGGTTGTTGCAGAGTGCCTAAACCCCCATGTTTAAACACCCTCGTGCTGCTCAGTTGCCCAGTTCGGACCTGGACATGAATTTGGTGATCACCATTTGGAACATTTAGTAAAAGACCAACAAGACAAATAAGAAAAGGTCAGATCCAGTCGAATTGCTTGTCTCAAAATAGGATTTGGACCCTGAAGCCTCATGTCTTTTTACCCCAACACAAAAAACACACACCCGTATATCGTACTCCCATGCCCACGTCATGGATTCTCGAAAAATTGGTTGTTGCCGCCACAAATGCTTAGCTGGTCCTTGTTTACTGGGCTCCATGTATATTTCCCCTTTAACATCACCACGCAATGCCCAACACCCGGGACCGGGGAATATAGGGAACCCTGTCTTTACTAGCAAAAACTCAAAGCAAGGCGTCTGCCGTGGAGCGTCAACGGTTTTCTTGGCGGCAGCGAATGCAAGTGCACTTTTGCGCATCAGGACATGCTTGGGGCCTGACACACAACAACAAAAGGTATGGTTGTGTTTTGGATTCCTTGCTTTCTTGTTTTGCAAGTTGACGCGTGTTTCATGATTTGCTTGCCTTGCTTCACTTGCGACACGGAACCTACATCCTGGGTCCGCTCTCAGACCGTCGTGAAAGAGAAAAAAACAGCTGGGCCCCCGGCTGCAAACATCACTGCTGACTGCGTCATGCCTCGCATGATCTCCTGCGACAAATGCGCCCGTCTGGAAGTCACAAGGAGGGGCGCCTGGTTCCTTTGTAGCGAGGGGCGAGGGATATCATGGATAGTGTGTAAATCAGTCCCTCTAACTGGTGGTTTGGATTGGTGGTTGGTGGTTAGGGGTTAGCTTCCCATTTACCCTCTACAACAGCCAGGGGTTGAAATCCCCAAACCACATGGGGACGAGGGAGCGAGCCGCAGGACAGTGCGTGAGATAAGCATCCCAACCTTTCATCTCCCACATTACACGTCCTACCTTCCAGAGTTACCAATTGGTCAAGTGACGGTGAAAAGAGTGGGAGATAGAAATGTAGGTGATAGGGATGAGGGATATAGACAGAATACATCAGGTCATAAGTATAGTGAACAGGAATCTCTTACACATCGAAGCGTAATAAAGTAAAAACAGATAATGATAAAGGGATAAAGACTTGTAAGACCAACGCTTGGCGGTTTGTGAAACAGATAACCAACGCTTGGAGAAGTAGACCGCCGACAAGAGAAGAAGAAGAACAATAGATGGAAGACATGTAAGAACATAATAGAAAACTAACCAAGAATAAAGTGAACCATTGGTTGATAATGTGAGAATGCGGTATTATTTTACCTGCAAACTACTAACAAGAGAAGACAAAAAAATCGGATCGACCATAGAAGTGAGGAAAATGATAGATTCTGATGAAATGACGTTCTTAATAAAAGCATTTCCTAGACGTATAGCAGCATTAGACAAATAGTGTACTGTACACCGTGTACTAGCACACGCTAATTCCCAGGGATCTGGAAGATAGAAAGCTTCTCCTGGCCACATCCCTAAAGTTGGAGAAGACAATCAATGCAAACATGTCCAAAAGAAAATAGAGCTTCAGAAACTAGACAGTGTCCAACAAGAAGAACATGTTGCTAATAAGACGTCATATGTTTTTCGGTAATTAGTTTGATAAATCTCTAGGCCAAAACATCAAGAATATATGCATGCACAATAAACTAAAATGGAATATCATGAAAACATAATTCACTGAGAAGTGAATTTCAGCTCAACAATACCTATTGAATCATGGAGAGACCTACAATTATACTATCCTGCAACACTAAATAGACAGAAATATCATTCAGAAAACACAATGAGTCTGATCAAAAGTTAAGAAAATTAAACATAGCTAAAACATATAATTTCAAACTGTTTTACATCACCCCAACTACCCAATACAAATTTCGGAAAAAAACAATAACATATTATAACCAACTTAAAAATCGTCCTATAAATCGAGTCAAACATCCTTTAAATTTAACATGATGTAAGATATAAACATGATGGGAGTTCTAATAGATAATAATTGCGTTCAGATGCTTATATTGGAGAAGATTCCATGGGAAGAAGAGTTAATTCTTAGAAGCCAACCGTGAGCCGAGTTATTCATAGTGTCCACCGGCACTAACCATTAACCACCTGTCTAACCTTCCGGAAATCCCAAGAGAGAGGGATGTAGAAAGGGAATTAGACAGCCAATCAATATCTGACCTTTTGACATCTCTCTCATTCCCATTCTTCCGTCCATTCACCACCTCATAATCTTTGCTACTGGACGATTTTCGGGCTGCCCCCCAGTTCCTCCAAGAGACCATAGAATATCAGCCACATGATCCTTCCTTCCGTCACTTCCTGAGTCCTCCTCAGTGGATGTGGACAACCTTTCCTATACATTAGAGGATAGGACATGCGCTTGAAAGAGGAAGCAAAGCCGCAAACACACGCACACACGCCCTTTGGTGCAACAAACAAGCACCTTCGAGAAAAAGGAACAAAGGATGGGAGTTGGAGGAGTTGAACAAACATCTTCCCAAGCATCATATAGAAACCTGGGACGCAAGAGTAAACGAAACGCTTCCGGGAAGCTGGAGGAATGGGCCCTGTCTGGGGCAGTTGCTCCAGAGCAGAAACAGTTGAACGAGGAATCATCATGTCTCCTCGCTTGCGCAAAGATGCCCATTTCGAGCCCGGTCACTCACCCCAAGTGCCTTTCATGGAGCTCCCGAAAGTTCGCGTCCCTGTGTTTTGGATTGCTTTGTCGTCCCTGAACCAACCTCTTGGGCTTTCCTTTAAAACCAACAAACAAGAGGTACTCACTTCCTGAGTGGAGTGGCCAGAGAAAGTTCAAACTTTTTCTTTACCACTACAGCGATCTATTCCCAACAAGTGCAAAGTCCAGGAACTCGGGGAGTGAGGGCAAGTGGAAGTCCCTTGACAAACAAAACACCTCGGCACGGCCGCTGAGGCCGCCGGCCATGCTGAGGCCCCGGTAGAGCGCCGGGAAGCCCTCCTTCTCGAGGATCTGCGAGGGCGAAGGCTCCGGAGGGTCGGTTTGGAGCGAGCGCATGACGCCTCGAGCGATCTCGTCACAACCCAAACGGTATGGCCTCATGGCTGTTGTTTTGTCAGCCCCGGATTTGTTTTTGAACCAAACACCGAGAAACAAAAAACAACTTGCCAAGAACAGTGAAGCTACGGGTGTGTGTGTGTGTGGGTGTCTTTGTAGGATTTGGACCCCCAAAATGGGTGGTGTTTGTTTTGTTTTCCTTTCTAACTACAAAAAAGAGGTTACCCTTTAAAGGCACATATGGGTATGTTTCTTAAGGGCGCGAAGCCAAAATGAATCCGGCCCTCTTTTTGTTGCCCCCCCCCCATTTCCATACACAAGTGCTGATTCCTCAATCCCAAACAGGGGCCAATAGAGACTAAGGCCGTTGTTGTTTGGGGCCAATGGGGTCCAAAGAGGGGACCCTACCCATGGGACATATATAGTTTGAACAGCTGCAAATTGTCTCGTCTGCGCCTTGGTGCTGTTCAAAGTGCGCAGCGTCCAAGTACTCGCAGGCCAGTCACGCTGAGCGGAACACGTTCCGCGACAAGTGCCACGACAGTGTGAGATTGCCACATCCTCCCAGCTGATGCTTCGAGCCAGCTGCCTGGACTGGCGGACATCCACCTGGCACTGCCGCCTGGTGCGGAGGTCACAGGTGCCTATGGATGTCGGCCTCCCTGATCTTCTTCCTGAACGTGCACTGTAGGCCATCAACCGTCTGGCAGTCCGGCCGCCGGGCTGGGTGCGAAAGCAAGCTTCTCTGCAGGAGACCAGAAAGGATTCAACCAGCGTGTAGGGGACGCTTAGTTGAGACACCCCGTGTGTGTTCCTATGGAAAGACAATCCTTCAGGCGGACACTCACACAGAACTAGCAGGTAAGGGGAATTTATCCTTTCCTCCAAATACCATTGCTTAATATCATGCTATCCCCTGACTACAGTCAGATATTTGCCTTGAGAAACCTGTCCAGAAAATACCCTTAAACGGAGGGTGTGGTTGGCCCTAGAAATTCCGAGTCGGGCCCGGAAGAGGTGCTCACGAAGATGAGACGTGTCCTTCTCCGTCTCAACCAAAAAACCGACTTCTGTTGACCCCGGAACGAAATCTCCACGCCTATTAATCAAGCAGGGATTCTGTTTGATCCGGTCGAAACAAGGCCGCGGGTGCCGAATGGGAACCTATGAATCCAAGGGGTTGATGTCATGCTGGGCCAACATTTGGGGGGCTTTTTCTTGGGGGCCCCCAAAACGGTGAATTTCCTGTTGGTTTCCCAACCCAAACCACCAAACAAGGGGTACCCTCAAAAAAGAGACACACCCAGTTGGCGAAATCCCGCTTTGCTTCGCATGCCCACGATCCGAAAACGCCTTGCGCAGAGCTTCGGTGGGGCTCGACGCCAACTTGGCCTGGCCATGCCGACTGAAAACAGCTTGGACATGCATTGTTATTTTGCTTGAATACAAAACAAGCAAGGGTTTACATGTATTATACATACGCCCATGTTTCAAATCCACCCAGCTTGGGAATGCATGCTTTTGAAACATAAAGCAGACAACAGTTTATAAAATCCTGTGTTTGTTTAATTCTAAAAAAACATGGTATTTTTGTGGTTTAAAGCCTTCATGTTTTGAGGTTTTGTGGCTGGAAATGGAGAAGTTGCCACGATAGAACTTGAAGGGCCGTTCGATAATTTCTGGGGTACCCTAAAACCAAAATAAGTCATGATCATATCATATCGATGGACATCCCTGCCACCTGACCGGGTCGCTTCAAGTAATTCGGAGGAACGGCACAAGATGATGTTCCTTCAGTCGCGTTGCAAGTAGGGGAACCAAAAAATGAGCGGTTTAAAGCCACCCCGAAAAGGATGCCGCCTCCCGAGTCTGCGTTGGCTTTGGGGCCGGTTTTCGGCCTTCCGCAAATCTTTTATACTCTTAACTCAGGGATCCCACCTTGCCAAGAGGGAACTCCAAACGTGGCCCAGATGATCTAGGAACCCGACCCAGGGGCCAACAGGACCCAAGGACGCACGTCAAACAGGACGGAACACCGAGCAGCTCGACACATTTGCCTTTCGTCCCTCTGAGAGCTTTATTCACTCGGTTGCCCAGTTCGGAGAAATATAAACCGTTCGCCTTCTGGGGTCAGGACTGAAAGTGGATTAAAAGGGGAAACGCATGCAGGCCAAAGAGGCCACGTGGGAGTTGTGGCCCCCAGGAAGCGCAGCGCTCTCGGACTGAGCGATACACGCGATACCATTCTGAGTGTCGACCTGCCTGTCAAACATCATGTCTGCAATGCTGCTATGGAGAGGGATACGCTCACTTTCAGCCACAGGCCAATTGACAAGGTTGCAATAAAATCAGAAAAAACTACAAAGATATTGTCGTCTCTCGAATGGGCTTGGCATTTGTTTGGTTATTACTATCACTCCCCTGCGTGAGGCAACACATGGACCTACTGTGGATGGACAAAATCCATTTCGCACCACCTAAGCAACCCTGGTTTCTGATGATTCCCCTGCAAATACCGAGCAACACTGGGTTTCAACCATGGCTTCATTTCGTGGCGCGAGAAGCGGATTTTGCATGATTTCGGACCATCCGCGGAATGACACTTGGCCGGTTCTCTCAAAGCCCAAGGCCTGCATCAAAGCCTTTCCTCTCACCTCAGCGCGGGTGGATAGTAACATTACTCGAAATCTGCCACCCACGTGGGCTGTCCAAACTGATCCCCTGCTAAAAGTCGGACACTTGTGGGTTAAATGGAAATCCGACCACCAAACCATCTAAAAACCAAAACACCCACGGGGATGGCGGGGAACCACCAAGTAAGGTGGGATTCCCATCCCTGTGGATGGACAAAATCCATTTCGCACTATCGGTTGGTCAATCATTATTCGCTGGGGGTCCATCGATGATTAGGTGCAGGATTTCGTTTATCCACCGTATACTTTGTCACTTTAAAGGGCACTCCCTTGGTACTGCGGGTGGACGAAACCATCTCGCACCACTTGGAAACCATGGTCAAAACCATTGTTTTTTGGTACTTACAAGGGAATCGAATCAGAACGATGGTGTGAAGTGGACTTCGTCCACCCACGGTATCACAGAAAACCACGCCGAACCCCACCATTTCCCGCATGCAGCGCAGGACGGGCAAGGGAATCAGAATCACCATGTTTCTGGGCTGGTGGAAATGGCCCTGTCACTGGATTTCCCCCTTGACGGTTGCAGTTTACCAGTGGGCTCCACTAAGACTGCCACTTTGGGAGGTCCAGCAAGGGGAAATTGTGGTGCTTGATTTTAAAGGGACATGCCTGGGAAAAAGGACACCCTTGTTTTGGTGGATGTCAAAAGGACAGGTGGTATCCCCATGAAAGCTGCCCCGCCCCAGAGCATTTGTTGGGCCTATCGTAGGCTTCCAGCTGTGAAAACACGCACAAACCTGGGTGGATCATCTGATTTGGAGTCGACTCCACTTGAATTCGTCGGCTAGTGTACCCCTGTGTTGCCCAGTCTAAGCTGGCGGTCAAATCCCTGCTAAAGGTCGAACACTTGTGGGCTAAATTCGGACACCCTAATCGCCAAGAAACAAATATTCATGTCGGCAAAAATGGCGGGGATCCTTGAAGCATCCCGCATATTTGTTGTGCTGTCCCACCTTCTTCCCTGAAGTCCCTTCATTTCAGAGGAAACCACCCAGAAACGGGCAGGAGAAGGGCACAACCCCATCCAACTGCTTTTCCGCCTTCTGAAAAAATATGAGAACATCTGTCCAGTGGTGAAATGGATTCCCTTCAAAACGGGAACACAAAGCAGTATTTGTTTCAGCAAATGGAAGACATCTCTGGATCTTCCGAGGCGACGGCGTAGGGATACACCAGGCAGGTGGCGATGCCCCGGGCAACTGAAGCGGAAGGCGGAATCGGAATCGAGGGGGCTCAGGGTCCTCGAGTGATTTCCCCTTGAAGTTGGTTTGAAGGGAACTGACAGGAAGCCGTTGCCATTTTGGCGGCTCTGGGTTTGAACCACTTTTGGGTGGCTAAAAGCCTTTTCACTCGCTTTGCCACTCATGAAGCGGATGTGGGGTAGAACCAAACCGAAGCCTTCTTTTGGGGTGGTTTCCCTTTACAAACATCATGGACATAATGATTTTGAGGATTTCACTTTAATGGACCCAGTTATATACAACCAAACTGGTTCTCCCAAGAGTGAAGCCCAAACAGTTGGGACATGAAGGTTGAATCCCAACCCTGGTTTCTTGCCGGTTCGATAGGCAGGGAATGAACCATGTACTATGGTTTGTTTCAGAGGATGCCTTGGCTCGTTCCCAAAGCCCTTGTTGATTCCTACTCAGAACCAGTAAATGGTAGATACTGTACCATCATTGACTTATAAAGATCCCTTTATTCATGGACCTCGCAGATGGGTGCTTCGTGAATGTTCAACCCCGCCTGCGCCGAGAAAGAAGGCCGTGATGCTCCGCAATTCCTACCCCAGAGCGGGTCCCAGTAGATGTTTATTTGGGGGGAACAAATGGCACCTCTTTTGGTAGTTGACTTTAAATCCGCCAATCTTGGCCAGCATGTCTCATGTCCAGTCTACCCTCAAATAGTCAGTGGCTTTGGACTAAAGCAATGTTGTTTCGGAGCGGAGGTTAGGGCTTTGTGGTTTAGCTGGGATTGGAGGTTTGGGCCTGATGCTTGATGCTTGCGGTTTTGGATTGGAGGCTTGTTGTTGGAACAAAAACACCCTAATCAAGGGCATGTGGTTTTGGAGGTACGGATGCTGATGCATCCCCAACCCCCCTCATATATGCGGTATAGAACCTTCATACCTCCAACACCCATACCTCAAAATGCGTTCGAGCTAATGTCACTTTGGATCGCGTAACCCTGAGGACCCTAATCAGGTTCAGCATGGAGGGCCGGACGAATCACGCCCCCTAGTGTCAACATCAGATTGATCATTAATATGATGCTGACACCAGAGGGTGCCCCCTTGCTCGAGGGGACCTGGAACGCTTTTGCGGCGAACGTTCGCCCCGAAAATCCCGCCGGTTCTGCATGCCCACAGAAGCAGCCCATGGTTTTGCCCACAAAAAGACACAACAAAATTGCTTGTTTGTGGTGAACTAAAGGGACACCCTGAAAGTGTGGTCGGGTCACAAGGCAAAGCATACGGATCACTCCCGAAAATCGCTTCATTCATTCAATCGGTTTTTTGTCCATGGTCCTGTTCAACGGGTACGGTCGACAAGTTTGGCATATCAAAACGGAAATCGGGTGCTCTTTTGCAAATGACAACGCCATCTGCGCTCCATGTGGACAATTCTTAGATTTCGTGAGCTTTGTGTTCTCACTGAAGTTCCCACGCAGTGACCATCTTCGCACCCTTATGGACAACAAAGAACCGAGAACAAACAAGTGCTTCTCGAATCCTTCTGTCGCCGCAGGAGTTTGAATCCCCAGCCCAAATGGGCGTTTCTTGACACACCTACCCTTTTCTCCTTCTTGAAACCATGCAAATTGTTTTTCGTTACTTGAGGACACCCCCCGAGAATATGTCTGGCAGGTTTTGGGCAACCTCAAACCAACATGCCATTGATAAGGTCACTACTTGCCCTGAACAAGGTTCTCGCAAAGAAGCCTCGACCAACATGCCAAACGAACAGCCAATGAAGCAAACAGGTCCGTGGTGGAAATGGTGTCATTTTTGGGGAAACCCCTCTTGCTGGTGCTCAGCAGGGAATGACTCCTAATGTTGGTATTTGATTCATAAACGGCTCCCCTCCTGAACAATGGACTCGTCAGAATAGGGGAGGGCCCAATACTACTTTAGTCTTGAAACCTCTTCTTCGTGAGCAGACTTGTGGGAAGAATACTTTAGTCTTGCCCCCACTTCTCGCTAAGCATATGCTGTTGGAATACTACTTTAGTCTTGCAACCACTTCTTCCTGAGCGATTTTTGTTGAATACTACTTTAGTCTTGCAACCGCTTCGTGTTGAGCATGTTTTTTGCTCTACTACGTTAGTATTGCAACCACTCTTGCTGAGAAGGTTCCACAGCTATTGTTGCAACTTTGCTCAGTTGTTTTGGATTATGTGAGTCACAAAGTCTGGTGGGCCAACAAAAGGGGGCTTTGAAAGTAAAAGCAATGCACAAAGTTGGGGAAGCCTTTTGGTCGTTTAGTCACTTTAGTCCCTATTCGGCTTTTTGGGAATACGAAACAGTCCATCCGCGCCTTGGCCTGGCCGCCTTGCGCCTGGGGTCAAAGCCTAGATTCTGGGAACCCCGAATGAAGCAGTGAACAGATCCTGGGAGGGGAGCCTCAGGGGAGCCCCCAAAAAAAGCGTCCCACGAAGGGGACACCCCCCCATCAAAATCAAGCAGTTCTATTCAGATCCGGGGTGTCCACGGGGAGGCCTTGATCGCGAAACGATGGAGAAAATGAAAAGCAAACATGTGCCATTGGTAGGCCTCCCATCTCCACTTCCCCTCTCAGCGAAATTCAACTGGGTAATAGTAACCCTGGATTAAACAGAACCTGTGCTTGATTTTGATAGGGTCTCCCTGCTGAGTCGGGATCCGTGAGTTTTGGAGGGGCCCCCCAATCCCGATTTAAATAGGGTTTATTAATCTTGGGTCAGCATTCACACACTTCCGTGTGGATGAAAGGGGATGGCTTGTCATGGCTCGTCTATCGCCGTCACGACGTACTGTGTGTTTACTATCTTTCCTTGTCCATCATGTGTCTTATCATTTACATTTGGTTGCTTTTAAGATGAGTTGCAACAATAAAGAAAAGAAAAAACCAAACAATAAAAACTGTAAAAGAAAACCAGACAACAAAGATACATTTTAAATAGAATTACATTAAAGATATAAACATAGAAAAAGAAAGGGAATTAGAAAGATATTCTGAAGCTTACAAACAATACAAACAAGAAATAGATGAAAGGCCGGATTAGCTGTCGCCCTTCGTACTTGGCTGCGAGTTGACGTGACTGCGCTTCGACGGCGTCAGCTAGGACCCGTGTCTCGGAGACTGCTAAGGGCTTTCAAGTCCAGGACAATTATGTGCTACCTCCGCGTTGAAGGCGCTGCGGATGAGCTCCTTAGGGGCTTGTCCTTGGCTTATCCAATAGCCACATCAAGCATGGGACCCTGGAAGGATAAACAATGACAATTCTGGTAAAGAGAAACTAAAGGACGCCGTTGAATGGTTTGTCCGCCCTTTTGCTGTGGTTAGGCTCGCACCCTCGTAAATTGAGTAGCGCCCGACACTCGTTGACTTCGGGTTCCAGCATGGTCATAAAAGCTGAAAATGGGCCGTAGTATAACCGCACTAAGCCTGGAACCAAGCCTGCTCAAACGGCCAAGAGGACTCGGTTTGCGCTCGATTGATTGCCCATTGCCTAGCGAAACGCATTTCTTCGTCTTCCAGGTGTTCTTCGAAGCTTCAGGAAACCGGGGCTTGAGATTCCGCAACTAAAATTAGGAACCCGCCATAGTTCTGGCTCAGTTGCCCAAAAGACCTGGATATGAAAAGGGTGATCACCTTTTGAGGCCATGACTTGACAAAAAACCACAATGTCACAATGGTCGACCTTGGACAACTGATATGGTTGTCCGAACTCCCCCCCTTGTGAGGTTGATGACCATCGACCAAGAAAAACGGATGGCTTGAGCATGGCACATATTCTTCATCCATGGTCCATATGGCTGTCTTTTCCAGGGAACCCCAACATTGTCTCAGATTTGTTGGTGTCCCTTTTCTTAAAATACAACCGAAAATGGGTTCCCTTGAAAAAATATATACACATCTCAAACAGCTTCAAACGTTTGAAGCTGTGACTGCCATTTCACCATGAGATCCAACTAAACACCCCTACGAGGAATGGTCCAGCCGAAAAAGCCGCATGAGGGTCGCCATGAACCTCTAGCTTTTGGGAGGTTTCAGCGGACCTCACAAGGGGTGTGGGGGGGGGGTGGGAAACTTGTTCAAGCAAGCAACAGGGAAAGCAACAAAACGGACATGGCACTCTCTTGCCAACCTGCAACCCACAACGGCCCGTCACGGCCCGTCCCAATGATTGCTACAGTTGCCCAAAGGACCTGGACAAAAAGGTTAACTTTTTAGGGCCATGATGAAAAATGGACCAACATGGGAAAACCGAAAACTCCAACGCCAACAGCTGAGCTACTTTGTCACTTGGAAGAGGCTTCACTTGGCCCACAGCCTTCAGCTTCCTAAAGCCAAGAAATGTTCCACATGAGACGGGGCTTGTCTATTTTGGGGCCTTCCGAGTAGAGTCTTCCCCTTTTTCACCCGAAGAGGAGCACAGCCGGACCCCAATGGCTTCCTTTTGGTTTCCCTTTAAACCCACTCCAAACAGGGGGTTCCCTCGAAATAACTCTGCCCCACATCTACGGACCCCGTACCTGCTGATCTCCGAAAACGGCCGCGTTTCGAGAACAAAAAACGCGGCAAAAGGCGCGAAGCGCTTTCGGCACCTGGAGGATCATGGCCTTGACCCAGTCAAAGAGCGCAAACTCCACGCCCGGCTTCAAGGACAGCACAAAGTACCTCCATGGCAACATGTGGGGAACCCCGTCCCTGGTGTCAATTCAAGGGGGGGGTTCTACAAGGCCCCTTGAGAACTAGGGGACCTCAAGGAACCCTATGCCCATCAACTACCCACCCTCCTCGTACCTACCCCGCTTAAGAATTCCATAAAACCTCCCAACCCGCCAACCTTGCTGGAAGATTTCATGGAACTTTCCATGGCGGCCCTTGACAACCACAGGAAAATAAGGAAGTCACCTTCCATTTGCTTAAGTCCCCTAGAAAAAGACAAAAAAACACATAGTCCCAGCAGTGATAGACTAGATAGATTCCCTTTAAAACCAACACGGGAAAACAACAATTCTTCAGCAAATGGACGGCCGCACCCTGCCCACCAGCCAACCAGCCAACCACCGAACCAACTAATGGACACCCTGGAGTAATAAAGCGAAAGTGTGCCATCTACTTCGACCTAGTGTATAGGGGAACGCGCTTGATGTGTCAAAATCGACCCCGGGAATGGGTGTTGTCCTTTTGCCTTAACTTTAAAACCCACCCCTAAGTAGGGTACCAAGCCTGAAAATAACTCGGTCACATTCAAGGGGTCCATGATAGACAGACATGCTCCAAACCAGGACAATGCCCCAAAACTCAAACCAATGTGACAAGGGTACCCTAGAAAACACAGTCACCTCCCGTTCCCTAAATCTGGGTGTGTCGTTTTCAGGGAATCACACAATTTCCTTGTTTCCCTTTGGCTTCCCTTTAAAACCACAAACACAAGTTGGCATCCCCCAATTTCAGACCCACATCCATCATCTCATGAACGAACCGAATCGGAACCGCGCGGACAACTGGAGCTCCCCGTTGTTGGGCGCACGCTTTGCCGGAGGCCCAGGCGGACATCAGCCCCTGACGCGTGAGCAGCGCCTGGCGGACGATCTCTTTGCGGTCGGCGCCCTTGGGGGCCGTCTGCAGCTGGGTCACGCAGGCCTGGCGCGCAGACAAGCGGCCGTGGTAGTTTTAATGGGAATCTAAAGGAACCACCCATTTTGGATGCCCTTATTTTGAATGTCAACCGCATGAAGGTTGCAGAACTACAGATTTAGCAGTGGAGGACATTGCACATGTGAAATCAATTTTACCTTTGGCTCGGGCCTCCATGGGAATGCTGGTGGGCACGCACAGCAAGTCGCCTGAGAGTTTGGCAACCAGTGACCACTTTCGGGAAGGGGGGGGCGGGGTACATATTTTCTTGACAAGGTACTCTAAGGATACATCCACACACAACTTAACACCCGCATAAGAGCTGACATGGATTTCAGACAGGGGGCTAAAAGTCTTCCTAGAGCTTCTATGCACGTCGAGGTTTGCTTGTGTCAATCAGAAGAGTGGGAAGAAGTAAGAAACAATTGCAAAGTTTGCGGACCCCTTTCGCCTTGGCCTTGGGGTTCACAGAAAATAATATGTCGGGTCTTTTCTCATATCCAGTCCCTATATGTTAAAAAACCAATCTCTGCAAATTAGCATTGGAACCTAAACCGCCTTCATTTCGGGAGGAATCTCCTTTTGGGGGACGGTTCCACTTTTTGGGCAACATGTTAATTTGCTGGGGAGTACCCTATACAAATCTGTTAGCAAGGGACTTGCCAAAAGTTTGAAGTTTGCCAACTCAAGATGTAAGAATCATCAAATTGCCACAAGCTGAAGCTCTCAAATCGGCCAAGCGGCTCAGGTAGCCGCAGAAAACAGTGGCCTGATCAGCCGCCAAGACGCGCACGCGCAAGAAAATTACATCGCGATCAAAGCCGATATCCACCCCGTCTATGTTTGTGAATTGGGTCCATCAGACTGACCCCTTGCAGCAAGCGTGTCAAATGGGCCTCAATTAAGACTCGGGTAAGTGAAGGTTACAAGCAACCCCAACCATAAATCAGTGCGGCTGCCCTTTCTATTAACTTCTCATGTATATACCAGGGTTGATCTTTGTGCCTCACCGCGTGCTAGTTGGGAGCATCCCAAAAATGTAATGTTATTGGTCGAACCAATAGATTCTTGTTTGCAACATCGCCTGTTTGCCCATCTTTGAGGTGTGTGATGGGTGAACGGGAAAATATAATACCCGAGCTAGTTGGGTGCTACACAAAGGGGCCTGTACTTTGAAATACTCATTTGGGTCAACTAAAACATATGGGCTATTTAGCACCCAGTTTGCCTCTGTAAAGGAGGCACCATGGTAAGTCAGTTGACATATCCTCCCGTTGATTTGCTTTTGCGTTTGAACCTCATGCAGTGCCTGGTCGGTTTGACACCAAGAATATGTCAATGACACTAAGTTGTTTACACAATGTCTACCAACTCAACGACACACGCTCTTGGTGTGCCAACTTTGAATGACACCAAGCCGTTTTCTTTGGGCTCCAATTCCTAATTTTGACACCCACCTCGGTCGCCTTCGTTCGTGGATCCCGGTCTGGCTGAGGTCGCCACCAGCAGGCCCGGCTCACAGCCTCGCAGCCTCGCGCATGTTCGAAGCGAAGCGTCCCCTCACACAAACCCAATCCCTCCCTAAGGGTTATCAGCCCTTTTTTGGGGGGGAGGGGGGGGGAGGGCAGGGTCCCTTAAAGGATACCAGTTGGGATTAGTTCAAGAATAACTTCCAGTTGATTTGGAGCATTCCCTTGTAAAGTAGGTGGTGTTTAGATGTACCCTTCAAGGAACCCTGTTTCCATCTTAGGTGGTGCAGGATTCCGTCCATCCACAGTATTTTGGGGCTGGGGGGGCTACAGTTTTGGCACATACCCAACTTGCACCTGTAGAGGCGTTTTGGAGCGGTCCTCTGCTTGCTTCGATCTCCTTCAATTCGCTGCGTTCCCCGCATAAATGTTGGCCCGAGGTTGGTACCCCTTCAAGGTTAAAGCAGGTTGTTCAAGCCATGGGGCGTCGTCAAATATGGAGACCCCCAAAATGCCGAAGCGGTTTCCTTTTTGGTTTCCTGATAGCCCAACTGTTGCTCGGTGTTTGTGGCAAAATAAACACCCCCTGCTCACTTGCTCGTCCCCAGCAAAGCCATAACTGTTCATCAACCTAGGCGGTTGAATCGCTCCGGCCTGCGGTGCAGGGACTTCACGGCCATGTAGTTCAGCACGTACAGGGCCTTTTGCTCAGTGGCCTGCCGGAGACCCGCAGACCGGGGACGTTTTCAGATGCACGGGCGGTTTTCAAACAAAACATCGAACCAGGGTTGGAATTTGTACATTAAGGTCAACATAAATCGAGGGGTTCTCCTGTTGAGGAAATGGGCATGGAACCATGGAATTGTTTTTTTGGGTGTAACATCAAAATTAGTAAACATGGGAGAGAACTATCAGTCATCACTTTGCCCCAGCATCAAACCACCCCCCTGTCTCTCTGTGTGTTTGTCGATGATATTGGGTGTGTTCTTTTTTGTGGGTACCCGTTTGGAATTTGGGATGGTGTTAAAGGGAAAACCACCGACGCCACATCCAGTTTTGAGACAAGCCCATCTGAATTTATAGGACACCTTTTTCTGATGGGTTTGAGAAACTTTACTCGATGTTTAAGCCCATATGTTTCATGGGCCCCATCAATGCTGTGGATAAAAATCCTGCACCTTTCAGAACCCCGGAATCATGATTCCCCTGTAAACACCCACACACGTAATGGTTTCAACGGTGGTTTCTCAGGTGGTGCGAACGGATTTCACAACCATCCACGGTTCTCGCTTTGCCATCCGCCTCCAGAGCGGAGAAGGGCAAGAGACCCCGGTACAGCCTCGGGAAACCGGCGACTGAAATTCGCAGTCGGAAGTTTTGGGTGTTAACGGGTCCCAGACCTCGGGAAGGAGGATATCCATAAAGGCCAGTTTTGTCCACCTTCAGAGTCCGCTTTGCTTGGGCGCGCATTCTATTTTTGGGAAGTCTGCTAAGGGACCTACAAGAGGCTTGGAGGGCATTGGAGGTCTTCCGCAAAAAGTACAACCCCAGGGAGGCGAATCAATTGAAGGGCTGTGGAGGTGAAAAACCCGCCGCTCCGAAAAAGAGGAATTCGGTCACAATAGAAAGTGAAGAATCCTGCTCACCAGCTCCTCACATGTAACACTGTAGGCCATGGTCATGGCATCCCCAGGAATCCTTGTCGTAGTTGTCCAAATTCTCGGGACGATTTCAGAAAATCTGTGGGGCCTGGTGCCCAAAACCGATTCCATCTTCAAGCTCCGCAGGCTGCTGGGACTGTTCCCCACCGATTTCACAAGGGGCCGGTATGCGGTATGCTAGCGGGTTCGGCTTCTATCTGGGCTATTTCGGCATGGCCTACGTAACTCACTTGCCCAAAGCCAAATTTGGCCTTCTCGTTTCCCTTTTTGGTCCATGGTCCCAACAGGTGATCCTTGTATTTCCAGGTCCGTTGGGCAAGTGAGATGAGCTTGTTAGAACCAACGTCTCGGGTTTTGGCCACTCACATAACGGGAGGAGCCATTGAATGAATAGTTTTACGCAGGGATCCGAAGGATGCGCAACCCGAAAGGAGATTGGTGAACGCATGGACAACACGTCCTTGGGGGGCGAAACGCCACCAAACAACATATATAGTATCGGGCTAGCAGATAGAATATAATTTACTCCGTCCGATCCTCACTTAGAATATAATTTACTCCGAAAATATCCCCAAACAGCAGTTAGAATATTTAGGAGAGTGACACTTAGAATAATTCACATTTGCGCAAATCCTTGAAATTTGAGCACCCTTTCAGGTGGCCAGCAGATAGAATATGCTTTGACAGATAGGATATTTCAAAATAATCCTGTTCTGATAACAACACACTTCTCCAAGGTTTTAGACTGCCAGGACTAAATTAGTATTGCCAGAACTTAAATTAGCATTACCAATATTTAAGATTAGTATCGCCAATACTAAATCTAGTGAAGGTTTTTTGGCTTAGAGGGGGGGGGGGGAAGCTCGAACGCTTTCACGAAAAGCTCAAAGGTAGAAACTTTGGAGTTGCACGCGGGCGGTGAAATCCGGTCCTCCGAGCCAGGACTAATTTTAGCACTGCCGGTACTTAATTTTGCATTGCCAGTACTAGTTTGAGAATAGTACATTCATATTGTCAGTACTAATTTTAGCATTGCCAATTGTAAATTTAGTATTGGCAGGACATTCTTGCTATTGCCGGTACTGAATTTAGCATTGCCAATATAAACTTTGAATTGCCAATGCTAAGCCTAGTAAAGTGTAGCAAGGATTTGAACTGCAAAATTATGTATTTAAAAACGTATCCTGGAAGGTTTTTTGACTACAAGAAGAGAGGGTAGCTTTGCTGGACTGAAGTGCCACCCCTTGTTGGAGTGTACTGAAGTGCCCTTAAAAAATAAGCCATCCAATGCTTGCTATCTCTCTCTATTATATATATATATATTAAAGTGTGGCCTGATGAAGGTTTTCCGGCCCAAAAACAAATATTCTATCTGTGCCCCCCATGGTGTTCATGTATAGCTTCGGCTCGGTATCGTTTGGGGTTGGGCTAAAGTGAAAGGAAGGCCACGCTTTTGGACCCTCAAAGAATAAACACAACAATATTTACTATCTCTATATCTTTCATTGTGCCTACGATTGATTCATCACGTGATGAAGTTTTGCCAACAACACATATTCTAACTGTGCCACCCCATGTGTTCATTTGTATTTTGGGCTCGGTACCGTTTGGGGTTGGGTCAAAGGGAAAGGAAGGCCACCCCTTGTTGGAGTGTACCGAAGTGCCCTTAAAAAATAAGCCATCCAATGCTTGCTATCTCTCTCTATTATATATATATATATGTATATATACATATTAAAGTGTGGCCTGATGAAGGTTTTCCGGCCCAAAAACAAATATTCTATCTGTGCCCCCCCATGGTGTTCATGTATAGCTTCGGGTCGGTATCGCTTGGGGTTGGGCTAAAGGGAAGGGAAGGCCACGCTTTTGGACCCTCAAAGAATAAACAAAACAATATTTACTCTCTCTATATCTTTTATTATGCCTACGCTTCATCACCTGATGAAGTTTTGCCACAAACAAATATGCTAACTGTGCCACCCCATGGTGTTCATTCGTATTTTGGGCTCGGTACCGTTTGGGGTTGGATTAAAGGGAAAGGAAGGCCACGCTTTTGGACCCTCAAAGAATAAACAAATCAACATTTACTATCTCTATATCTTTTATTATGCGTCTGATGAAGTTTTGCCAAAAACAAGTATTCTAACTGTGCGCTTCCATGGTGTTCATGCATATTTTGGGCTCGGTGCCGTTTGTGGTTGGGTTAAAGGGAAAGGAAGGCCACCCCTTGTTGGAATATACTGGGGTACCCTCAAAACATAAGCAATCCAATATTTACTATCTGTATATTTAGTAATTTATGCATACGATGAATCACCTGATGAAGGTTTGCAAAAGCAAATATTCTATTTGTGCCCCCCCAAATGGTGTTCATTAATTTTTTGGGCTTGGTACCGCTTGAGTCTCTGGAGAATTTGCTGTATATGAAATATTCTATCTGTTTGTGGGAGAGGGGCATGGCCCGTCGGGCTGAGCATTTGAGCTCCGAAAAAAAGGAGAAGCCATGCATTCCTCTGGTAAATCACGTGTGTCTTTCTTAGGGGGACCCCTCAAAACGGTTGGTCTCCGTTTGGTTTTGCATATACCCTTGAAAGAGAGACGGACCCAAATGGAAAATCATGGGACCCACATGGTTTGCTGAAAGCCGCATATAGAAATATCTAGCAACGGGCTAGCAGCTAGGACATTTATCGCAGAGTAGTTGTTCATAGCAGAAACCCTTATTTTGAAATATTATATTTGTTGTTTTCTTTTTGTTTGATATATTCTATTTTATTTTATTTTAATATTCTAACTGTATTTTTTCATATTTATTCTAACTCATGTTTTGAATATACTTTTGAAATGTGCATTTTCATTTACTCTAAAAATATATATTCTATCTGCTAGCCCGATACTATAGGTGTGTCTTTTTTGAGGGTACCCTTTTTGGGCTTACTTGAAAGGAACACCAAAGGGACACCATCATTTGTTGGAGTCCCCTATTTGGAGACACACCCATATCTGTTCAGAGTCTGTTTGATATTTAGCCTATCAGGGATAACATGACTATGGGGGTTTGGGTTACCATCAAGCTGAATTAAGTCATGACCTTGGGAACATCATGTTACTGCAATTATTGGGCCCCTCGTATTACCCTCAAATGCATCAATTTCAAGACCCCTGTTGTTTTGTGACAAGAGCTACAGGGCTGTACCTGCCTGAAGTCTGGGAAAGGCTGAGGCGCAGACGCAAAAAAGCCTTCCTGGCGTGGCGAAATCAGTTGCGGATGGACGAAATCCATGCCGATCGGCATGAGTTGCGATTGGTGGCTTGTCAACCACTATTCATAGAAAGTCAGCCATTCCAATTTCCGTTTGCTTGGATTCTATTTTCCCTGTGGGTTTTGAGGGGAATTTATCACTGCTGGAAAATGCTGGACACATGGGCCATGTTTGCTCCAGGACATAAGCAAATAGAGGCCAGCTGGTGAATTGTCTGGGGCTTTTGCTTATTTAGGCCTTCTTCAGGTATGGTTTGCCTTTGGACTGAAGGAAGGGGTAGGGACGGGGTTGCATACCTAATGCCAATCCTCAACCAGGTTCAATGACCATCTCGCATGGTGGAACATGCAGCACGTTCTCACTCATGGATGGAGCTTGTTTTGAGTGGGGCTTTGCAAAACCATTGTGATACTGCGGATGGACGAATCCATTTCGCACCACCTTTCAGAACCCCTGGAATGATTCAATTCCCCTCTTCGTGGTGCTAGCGGATTTCACAAGCATCCACAAGTGAGGTTGACATTGACGTCACATTTCGGCGGATGCCCTCAGGTTCTCCCTTGCAAGGGCCCAGGGTGAGTTGCAAAAAGCTGCCTGCTTTAGGAGGCCCTGCGAATTGGCTGCCATTTGCGTGATTGTTAGGGCCCCCAAAAGGCATTTACAAAGAACCCTATTGGCCCCCAAGAACGGCCTTGTCTAAAAGCGCGCCTGAAAGGGCCTTTGCGGTGGGCGAATGACAACTTTGGATTCTTGGCTAGCAGCCCCACCGCATGAAATCTTATCCGCGGGGTGGGTACGTTGCCCTCCCCCCTTGGAACAAGCCCCCCCTCCCATTCGCAGCAAGTGTGTCTTTCTCCCTTCCTGAGAGATGATGCGCTTGAGCAATGGGAGCCACGCGCCATCCTCGGCCAGATTGCGTGGCTCCTCTCTTGTTGAGGCGAAAGCTGCCCTTTTTGGGTGGGAGGAACCAGCAAAACCTCCCAGCTGCAAACACACACACACACACAAACACACACACACACTTGAACTCCAGATGGAGAGTGCTAATCTTTCGAGTACAACTGATGAGTTTCGAGTACAACTGATGAGTCTCGAGTACAACCGATGAGTCTCGAGTAAAAGAAAGTTCGGCTTGCCGTCACGTGATATCCCTCTAGAGACGAAACCGTTACAGGGTTCAACATGAAGCACACACAGCGGCAAAGAAGAGGGCCAAAAAGACTTTCAGAATCACTCAAAAGGTGCAGGTACACAAGGCTGATCAGGCCTTGCTTCCCACTCTCACCCACAGCTTCATTGCGTGTGGTAGGATGAGAGTGCCACACGCCCCTGCTGCGAAACCGAAAGGGTGGTGACAGGGCATTCTGTCACTCCGCACACACACGCCCCTCTACGAGGGGCGAGGTTTCTCTTTTCTCCTGCAGGAAGATCACATGCTCAAACTCAAATCACTATCGTTGACCAAAATATCCACCACGGCGAGGGGAGCGAGACACTGCCCTAAACCGCTCAGAAGACGGGAACGAAAGATCACAACGTTGAGCATTGCGAGTGTCGCCATAGAGGACTGAAGCGATCTGCGAAGCAGCCGGGCGATCACCATGAGAAAACGGAGTGGCATAGGTGAAGGTCTCCTCAACTTGAACGGCATCGGAGTTCCGACCTTGACCAAGAGTCTGATCATGTGAATAGTGAGTTGCGAAGGACTCAATCCGAGACAGAATGCGCTGGTACCCTTGGTGTTGCCAGTCACGGATGTCCCATGCCTGGACTGGCGCTTCGGGATCCGTCACCCGCTGCCATTCACGAAAAGAGTTTTCAGGTAGATCAGGTACGGCGTCACCACGGTGCCATCGTTGAGGTTGTCCCGGAGTGTATATCCGCACCCACTCCTGATCATGCCAGACCGAATATTCGAGCCATGGATGCTGCTTGGAATCATCGATGTCCATGTCGAGGCAAGAGGCAAGGATGGTCGCGGGCTCCGATCCAGCTGGTAGATGAACAAGCACCATGCACAACCATGTTCAAACAACAGCAAAGCAAGATCATGCAAGTGTAGAGGCCACCCTTATTTTGTACGCTGCGCTGCTCATGCAAGGCTAGTCTTCAGTCAGCTCGAAGACGGGCCTCATCTTGTCTTGGCCGCTGTCGGACGGATTCACGGGCCTGTAGGGGTCGGAGACCCCAATCGTCTCCGATGGTGTGTTGCCACGCGATGCACGTACTGGTTGATGAGGATGGGAGGTCAGACGTGCGCGGGCCGTCAGTTGTTGAGAAATCCCCTCCTGGAGACGAGTCAGTTCTTCAGTGGAGAAATCAGCCGCATCCGAGGACCTGAGAATCGCGTCTAACAGCTCCGGTGACATACTCAATGCCGCAGACTGCGTGGCCACGTTATGGTGATCGGAGGGATACATGGAATCAAATTCATGACCAGCGTGAGGAGCAGCGATTCTCCGATAGCCCTCTGTGGCCCAGTCACGCTTGTACCACGTAGTGACTTGGACTTGCCCTTCGACTGAGTCCTGGTTGGGAGCATAGAACTCCCGCCATTCTCTGAAAGTATGCGGAGGAGGTGGAGCATCATGTTCTTCTTGAGGCGTCCATGGTCCCGGATGAAAGATCTTGACCCACTGGGCATCTGGTTGTTGAGGGTCCGGGCACCATTCCAGCCACGGCATGACAACGCAACCACGGAAAGACAAGTTGATAGGTGTACGGCTGCAGACAACAACGAGTGAAAGCAAATCAACTATCAAAATGCAAAAGACCACTTTTGTAGCACTGTGCGGCGCCAACATCACAGTCAGACTCTCCAGGGAGGCGAGGACGGGCATCAGCTATCATGTGAATTAGATGATGCCGAAGAGGAGGTCATTCCAGCATACATGAGGTCCGGTGCACCCGAAGCGAAAACTGGCCTCGCTATGCTGGGATGTGGACGACCCAGGCGTTGGTACCCCCTGGTGACCCAGTCCCTGTAATACCAAGTGTAGAAGGTGGCGTAGGATACCGGTTGCAGAGCCGTGCCTATAGTTGTGCCGCCCGTGCTTTCCCTGGGCCAGTACACTTCGAAGTGGTAGACCTTGCGCCATTCCCGATAGGCGGTCGGGTCATCCGGGGCCGGTCCCAGGGTGTCAGGGGCTACTGGATGCCACTGACCCGGCACATAGATTCGAATCCATTCCACCCTCGTTCCTGCTGGTCCATTGACGATGTCATAGTCAAAATAGCGAGGTAGGACCCATCGTGCTGCACCCTGCACCGTACTATTGAACATTTCAACCCGACAAGCTGCTCAAAGTTATCACAGAGAGCGGCGGACACATAGAGACGACATGCACAGCACCAAGCAAGACAACCCAATGAGAACTCACATACAAAGCACGCACAACCGCATCTTTGTCCAACATGCAACTCAAGTGTCAATCCGAATCATTCCAAGGATCATGAAATGGTGGCGGTGACGGTTCCCGCCACGCTCCATCAGGTACCGACGAGCCCACCGAGGACTCGATGTCTGCGTTGGCGAGCATCGCGAGTCCGATGGATTGGACAGGAGGTCCAAGTCGTTGGTACCCTCGCGTTTGCCAGTCTCGGTACTCCCACACGTGATAGGACACATAGGAACTGGGCGTGGCAATAGGATCCATTGTGGTGCCTCCGGTGCTGTCTTCAGACCAGTACGCTTGGAAGTGATATGATCTGCGCCACTCCCGAAACGTGGAAGCGTAGAGTGGGTCCGGAACTGGCGCCTCCTCAGGAACGGGCCTCCAAATGCCCGGAGAGTAAATTCGAATCCATTCCACTCCTCTCTCGATCTGGTACTCGAAATACTGGGGGTTCATAGCAGCAATACGGGCTTGCACGACTGCTAAACCAATCGAAAATCTGCGGCAAGGACACACATGCATTGCCAACCGCACACATCCACTGAGGAGCGAGGCAACTTTTCAAACACAAGGTGAAACGGGTCAACGAGGTCTGAAATGTCTGACACCTGGCTTTCACTGTCTTTGATGTCGCGCACACCTGCAATGATAATGACCTGGTCGTCTACGTGCACAAGGGGAAAGACATTTCCGTCCATGGCGCAGGATGGCGTGACAGTAATGTTTGCATGTTGCCGATGGGGATCGCGATGAACGGCCAGCACGTTTGGAATAAAACACTGTAAAGGGCCGTCGAGATCGCCGCGGCGCTGAAGCTGATGCTGTCCGAGATCGTTTGGACGAGCGGCCTGGACTGCGTGGTACTTCATCACGGGAAGGGTCAGTGCTGTAGATCGAGCGGCGTGTGCGCTGCGATTTCAAAGAGGTAGGGCAGGATTGTCCGCGAGGGGCTGAGATCGAGGGGCTGCGTACCGAGGGCATAAACTGGGGGTGTAGAATCACCGGTGGTGGTGGTGGTGGTGGAGGAGGAGGTGGAAGAAGCAGTGGCAGACTTGGCGGGGGCGGAGGCGACGTAGTCAGCCGAATGGGTCTGTCGAGTAGAGCCCCGGGTCCATGAAATTGTAACCACGTCGGCTGCGCTCCATGGGTCCAGGTAATGTACGTCTGTACAACTTGTTCTGACATGATTTGAGCAACTCAGGCAAGACATCACTGCATGTCAACGACATCTCGCGACACGACAAGCAAGATTGAGTCACGTGCAAGCAAGCGAGTATCATGTGATCAACAACTCAAACCGGACACACCGCCGCCGCTTATCATTTGGTCCATCAATGGTCGCTGCTGCATTTGCCGGGCTTGTTCCTAGCTGCGAGCCTCAAGTTGTTGATAGACCTTCCATGCCTGCTTGACTTCCTCAATCGGCTTCTGAAGAAACCGCGCAATGGTCTTATAGGTGGGCCTGGAATCCTTATCTTTCTTCCGTCTCACCATTTCATCCAGCTCGCCCTGTGTCCATGCCGTGAAAGGTTCACGGTATGCATTGCGAAGTGCAATGGTAAATTCTTGTAGAAGTTCCCGAGGACCATGAACCACCGTCGGCGACGGCCGGAACGACGAGGCACCTGGATGCGGATGTACCGAACCATCAGAATCCGAATCCGGTGTCGTGGGCGTCGTCTGTCCTGGTTCTCGTCCACCGTGTGCCGCGAAAGGAGCAAGAGGACGAGGCGGTGGCAGTCGATCTAACACAGATTCGGGCCGAGTACCAGAATTGTATTCACTAGCATCACGATGTGCGGCTCGAGGCGGGGACAAAGCCGGTATGTACCAGGTAGATGACGTGTCCACCGGTCGAGCCCGAATGCGTGTGGGGGATCGAGATCGGTCAGAGGAGGCGAGCTCCGTGATGATGCGGGGCCGCAACCCATGTCTGGAGTTTCTTGGTGCTCTCGGGGTCACCACCGTGTCTGTCGGACGACCACGCTCCGTCATCAAGGCAAAGTTCAGTGTGTCCAAAGCTGTCGCAACTTGGGATGCAAGAACATTGAGCACAGCCACCAGGTTGTTCACAAACTCAGCGACAACTGCATGGCAACCAATCAAACCACAAGGGCAACTCACGCAAAGCTGCAAAGCGATAATGCTGCGGCATGACAGAGATACGGTGCATGCAAGCATGAACGAAGCAAACGCTGAGGTACTTTTGTCGCTGTTGCTCCGTCACCGTTCATAAGACAGACCGGATGGTCTGCAAGCTGGCATGGCTTTGACCGCCGGTGGATACTTAGGTGTGTGAGCATGACGGCGGACCACGGGAACCGCATCAACAGG
The DNA here is from genome assembly GCA_963377175.1 of Effrenium voratum. NCBI lineage: Eukaryota > Dinophyceae > Suessiales > Symbiodiniaceae > Effrenium > Effrenium voratum. The sequence goes on along the minus strand of CAUJNA010002768.1, from coordinate 476,747 downwards.
ACGGTCTGGTAGCCGACGATGATGGCTGCGGGATCGTCTCCGGTGCGGCTCTCGATGTCTAGATCTTCGCCTTCGTCTGTGCTCCCAGGAGGTGCTAACACTCACCGTGCGCACGTGAGCAGGGTGCTCCGCACGGCTATCCGTGGTGGCCACAAGAGTGACCGGCGTTGCCATGTGGTCAGGTCTGACCGATGTTGCTGGCAAGTACGGCGGCGCCGTGGACGGCGGAGGCAGCGGCGGGGGGTGAACTTCCGGAATCGGTGGCGGTGGGGGCGGCTGTGGATGTCGCTGCTGGCCTTCAAGACGCTGCAGTCCAGCCAAAAGTAAATTGATTTGCGATGACATAGCGAGTAGCATGTGCCGACAATCACGTAGCAGATCCCCATGATCCATCACAATTCCGGAAAGATGAGACAACCAGGGCTCAATCAACCAGTGATGACTAAAAGCGGCGACGGCAAGCATTCAGAAGGCAGACAACCAATCATGCAAGCAACACCGCACAAGGAAATATCAAAGTCAACCATGAGCCACGGACAACTCAATGCGTTTTTCCGGAAGAGGGGCGTCATGATGTACATCATGAAAAACAAAGCGCACAACACGTCGGGTCAGCAGCAACGCTATTGTACTGGCATGCCACCATGGTTCACCAGAAGATGCCCATGTAGCTGGGCACTGCGATCGAAGATCTTAGTTTCCACCTGCCATCCTTGGCATGAATGCAGTCATAGTAGTGGGAGGCTGCTATGTCCGCGTACACGCCGCCGCGGGGTATAGTGCAATGCTGTTGTCGGAGACGAGCAGAGCCACCAATGCACACCGGGCGGTCCGTCCGGATTCCACCGAACTGCGCTGCAGATTGGATTGCCGCTTCCTGAGACTGGAGGCTGCCTCTGCAGTAGAATCCCATCGGAGGTAACCAAACTTCGTTCCAGTTGGAGCATTCACGATTGGGGGAAGGGTGTTCTTGCCACTTCGAAGGTCGGATCAGTTCCTCATCACGCAGGATTTGCATGGCAGCCTGTATGTTGGTGTTGTGGGACCAGAAAAATGTGGACTGCGATTGAGTGCGCTGCTTGTCCGGCAACAATCGGCGTGGCTCAAATGAGAAGATGATCCCAAAGAGGTTCTTCTGGGAGTTCTTTTTGTCCGCGGAGAAGTGGTGAAACGTCCGCGTGGTTCTGCTGATATATGGCCACTTCTCCTCGCAAATGCCGAGCTGGACGATGAGTTGCTGCGGTAGTGACCGCCGAGAGACCTGGAAGTAGTCCGAGATGTCTTTGACCACTTGCGCCGTCCAGCGTCCCGGAACCCCATGCGGCGGCTGAGCAAACGGAAACTCCGAAATGGACATGACCCGCTGTTCATCTTCTATGATGCTGCGGCGGTGTGGCATGAGGCTCCTGTAGACAGACTCCCATGATTTCTTCAACAGCTCCGGCTCAGGGAATACCAAGGCGGCAATCGAAGGTAAGGTGTAGTAGAGGACGTCATTCACTTCGATGGCGATCTCCTCGATCCGACACCCAGTGCGTAGCTTGAAGCGATGAACCCCCAAATCAGGCACCTGCCGACGAACTGAGAGAGGCACCAGCGCGATGCGGTTCTCAGAAGGACTGGCATGAGCAGGGGGAAACGGAGGCGAACGTGGCCTCCTTTGATCACTATGAGCGTGTCTGCCATCACTCCTCCATTCACCCCAGTCTTCTTCCTCATCTGAATGCCCTTGCGGGCCCGGTGTGAGCTGGATCCGCGGAATTCGTGACCGGGGGGAACGCGATCTGGGCTGCTCAGTGAGTGCTGGTGCATCACGTGACGAGCCGTGGGATTGCACACTTTGCTGGTGTGCTATGCCATGGGTCCGGATGAACATTTGGATCTCATTGCCGTTGATGAAGTTGGGGAGGTGCTCGAGCGTCACGCGGCTCGTTGTTTGTATTGATCCATCCGAACGCAGAGTGCTAGTGATCATATATTCCGCCATAGTTCTGAGCCAGCTACATGCAAACCAAGCGCAATGCAACGACAGCAGTCCCAAGCATGCACAAGAAGAGACAAAAGGACAAGCTCACATGCAGATTTTGTCCCAAGTCGACGGCGAACGTCCCGCAGAAGGTGAGATTCAAAACCTTTGGCCTCATAAAGGCGTTTGAGAGCGTCGAGCCCATGTTGTTGCTGAACCGCCGGTTGCGCACCACGTATGATGAGCCACGAGCGAGAAGACCAAGAAGAATAAGTGAACATCCGATCATTGGCACTCCGAATTCCTTTGATTTGGGAGGGATGATCAGGTAGCTGTGGAGTGATAGTTCTGGAGGAAGAATCACATCGGTAACCCAGTACTTTGTCATCATGTTGAACCTCAAGCATCACTGGTGGTCGATAAAATTCCAGGGAAAGAAAGTTCATGAGCACGGGTGAGTGTGGGGCTGAGTCTCGAAGGAGAATGAAACGATTGTCGACGTAGCGCTCATGCCAAATCACACCAATGTCGGGCATGCAAAACCGCAGAGAAATCATGGTTCGGTGCCAGAAGAAATCCTCAACCGTAGCAACCAAATTGCACAACGGTGGCGCGGCTGGTGATCCCATAGCGACTCCTCGTTCTTGGCGGAACAAGTATCCGTTGATCTCGAAGTGACTGTTGTCAATGACAAAGTCCAGAAGGTGCCGGAGATCTTGTTCACGAAAAATTCGAGGGATCTTGGTTTGACGGCGCCACTTTCCTTTGAACATACGGCGTCGATGATCTGACTTGACTTCGTACACGGACCATTGCGAGGAACCGCGAAGGCCAACAACTTGATCATAGCGATGGAGAAGCACTTGAAGCGCCTGATGGAAACGTTCCGTAGGAATGGACGTGAAGAAGCCTGACAAGTCTTGCGACACCAGGTGGATGTACTCATCAGGATCTGCTTTTGACAGTGCTTCCCACAGCTGCTGGATAAGTTCTTGTACTGAGAGTTGACCTGCAATGTCGGGGAAGGCCGCCTTGGTGAGTTCAAATATAAGTGCACCGAAGACCGTGAGGAAGGGAGCTGCCCATGTGCGAAAGAATGAGATGATGGGTCGAGCTTTCTGCCAGTCCTTGGTCGGCTTTGGGAGGATGCGCGCTGTGGGCAACGGTGCTTGAAGTCGAAGGCCCCATGCATATCGTTGACGTAGGAGAGAAGGTACTGTGTTTACCACTTCAGAGCGAAAGGATGCTGCAGATTCGCGGCAAAGTGAGAAGACATCCCCCGCGCAGAATGTCTTCCGCATCAATATGGCAAACAGGGACGGGCACATCACATGTGCGCGGGAGGGGAAATGATCCGCCGGGATGACTACCCACGAAGACAAAGAAGCCACAGTGCGTTGCAACGATGTCGATGACCAATAAGCCCGATCTTGAAGGTTGGTCCGATGAGTATCCATTAACTGAGACACAACTGGCTGTAGATCTGAAAGCAGACCGGAACCATGTACATGCCAGCGGCGAGCAAGTTTGCGAAGTTGTGTGGTGAAACGTTGATGCAATAAGTCGACATCACCGAAAAACTGATCCTTCATTGAGGCGGTCATGATTTCAATGTTAATGTCCGCATTGATGCGAGAAAACTCATCCACCATTACTGCGTGACCATGTGCACGGTGTAGATGGCTATCATCGATGTCCAAACAGCGACACGGAAAAGATGTGTCAGGCGCCCATTTGCGCTGCCATGTGCGATAGTTGTATATCCTGTCGCCCAATGTGGCGCTGCGAGTTTCCACAACCCGGATCTTTGGAATGAAAAGAGAAGGGAACAGATCCCGATGAGAAGCAATCCAGCTTTGTAACCATGTGCCCAGTAGAGCTTTCCAATTCTGGACATGCAGCGGCGGCAAAAGTAGCTGTGTTAAAGTGGTGGGTGGTTGTAGCCGTCGTTTGCGCAGTACCTGGGCGAGGAGCTTCTGGGCCTTGGAGCGGAAGGGCTCGTTGACAAATACTGCGAGCCGCAATAAGTAGTACAGCTGAGTGGGAGGGAAAGCGGCTGACAGTAGGTCACGCATGACTTGGAACGACGCTCCTGTATTGGATCCCAGCTGATAGAGGATCGAGTAGTGGGCTTGAATGTCATCCAGGGTGTCAGGTCGTAGTTGCCGTTGGAGATCCGGATGTAGTCGTCGTCGAAAGCGCTTGTGCAAGCCGAGGGAAGTGGGCGACGACAACGAGTGGCGTCGAAAATCTACAAGATGTTCCCGGAAGCCCACCTTGCGCAAGATTCTGTGTACCCAGGGCGCATTCAGATGCGGGCGTAGCAGGTATTGCCATTTGCTTTCTTGAACCCATACCGAGGAAACTGGAAGTTTGATTTCCACTGGTACAGCACAGAAGAGCCAGTAAGTATTGGATCGTTTCCAGTAGTGAAGCGCCGGTTCAAAGAAGGCATGCCGTCCACGAAGTAGTTGTAGAAATTTGCGACTGCGTGAGTGTTCACGACGTAGAACATCCTGATCAGTCGCCCCAACATAGTATGGTGTGTGCCATGGGGAAAGTCGAATGTAGACGCACGGTTGTTGGTGATGACCTGGATCATGTATGAAGTCGTAGAGGTCAGGAAATCGCGCCCGCAATGAGCGTAGATGTCGCGTGTCAGCGAAAGTTGAGTGCATGATTTCACACAAGAGAGAAGTCTTGTAGAAGTGAAGGACTTCGAAGAACGGCGGGAAGTAGCCGTGATCCTGTGAAATGAGACGTTGTAAGAAACTGATCAATAAATAGGCAGCGCACCGACATCTGTGAAGTTCGTACCTGTTGGCTACGGTGTGCTGAGAGTTGGACATAGCGCAATTCGGAATCTGGAGGGCTATCCGGACCACAACTAAGACCTCGAGGATGAGACCCAGCCACGGCAATTGTGTGATGGATTCGTACTCCTCAATTGGAATCGACGGTGGTGGTAGTCCAGGGAAACAGTAATGCCAGCACGTCGAGAATGTAGTCAACGAGTGCAGAAGGTCGTCCAGCGACTGCCATTGTGCAACATCATCATAGATTCCGCAGCGGCGAAGTTCATCCAACATGGTGAGATGCAACCAACGAAATCTACCACAAGGCGGCGACATGAATACAAGCATCACAGACAATCACACAAGAGGCAATGCAAGACCAAGCAAGTACAAGATCAATCATGTGCAACGCAAACACTTGGCGGACGAGTTTTCACCCGGACTCATCCGTGACATTGTTGCCGCTCCGGGCTCACATGAGAACGAAGGTCGATATGATGCCTTCCCATCCACAAAGCAGGCGAGCGGTCACGATGAGGTGACTCAATGCCTTCTCAGTGAGTTTGGTAAGGTACCCGGGTTCAAGACCCCATAATGCTGCCATTGCACCGAGTGTGGGCGCATCGCCCTTCGGCATGCGTTGCCTGGCCTGAAGAAGCTGCGTCGCCATAGAATCTAACGACTTGTTGCCGTTGAGCCGGGACGGGTGATTGGCCCACTTAACCAGCGACGCCAAAGTGGTTGTTGTGGGTGCTTGCTTGAGGAAAAGGCGAGGTTGGTCACTGGTCCATGTGTAGTACTTGACAACTTCATCCGGCGTGCTGTGCATGGTGAGCAACTGTGACGCCGCCGGTTTGGACGGCGGTGACGACACTCCGTGAAGAGACTGCATGATCCGAGGTTGCACCACGCTATCAAACGACTTGCCATCCAGGGCGGCCGCGCTGGCTGTGGGAAGGGAGCTGGCAGGTGACGAGGATGGTGTGTGGTTGACCGGTGGCGGTGTAACCAACTCTGCATCATCTTTCTGGTTTGTCATCGTGGGCGAGGTCGATGCGCGAAGTGATGCGGAATACTGAGCTTGGAGAAGTTCATGTGCACGATTCAAATCATTGAACTTCTTGACCATGTCATCGGTCTGGGCAGCAGGTGCGAGAGAGGTGTGATGTTGTTGAAGAAATTGAAGTACCAGGTTGGCCAAATGGTCGTGGACCTTGATGCGCTGATTGAAGTCATCAATGTTGAGACCCAGCGTGTTGGCAAGGTCCTTTTCCAGGGTGAGCAGGTTGAGTGACTGCGATCTTCGTAGTAATTTGGAGCAGGTACTCCAAAGTAAGGCCTCAGTGCGGGTGCGAAAGCCTTCCCACGTCACGAATCGGCCGTGTGCAAACGGCCTGAGCAGCCAGTTGGTGAGGCCCCCGTGGATAACCTGAACCAGGCGTACGTCCCTAATATCCATGCCTGACATGTCGCGAAGGTTGCCATGTGGAGTGTTGGCAACAGTCATGGGCAGGCTGAAGTTGTAGAGTTGATTGACATCAAACATGCCGTCTGCAGGTGTCCAGTCAGGCGAGGGAGTAAGCCAGGCTTTCTGAGGACGAACCGGTAGAGCTGCAGGAGGTCCAGGTGAAGGTGTAGGTTGGGAAGTAGTGACCGGTGGTGGCATCATTGGTGGCATGAACTTGGATGGTGTGGGATCAGGAGGGATCGGCATCATGTAGTTGATCGCCGGGTATTGGAATTGCTGTGTGGGGTTGTGAGTCGATTGAAAATTGGTAGGCACCATCGGAAAGTTGTTAGCAGCATTGTAGCCGGAGTTGTGTTGCCATGAAACCAAGTTGTTCCAATCCATGTTCTCCGAGACCTGGTTGTCATTGTGCTCACGTCGGCGTGCTTTGTGAGCTTGAGGGGACGGACTCCGATCACGTCTGCGTCGAGTCCTGGATCTATCACGATCATCACGTCGAGACATGGTGACGCAACTAAATCGGAATTTGCACACTTCCACCTTGAGAGAATCAGACCCGACAATATTCAAATCCATGCAAATGCAAGTTAGCGGCCCTCAACTGCAATGGTCAAGCGAAATGTACAAGGCAAAGCAAATACAAGTCAACAATCGACAACCGCAGTGAAACGAGCAACAAGTTCAACCAATGGTCAGGGTAGGCAATGAAAATCGGCAGCTATCAACTGTGGTGAGACGTCGCTATGAACTGACGGCTTTCTTCCCTTTAGTGAAACCTCGTTCCTGGTTAAATGTGAAATTCCGCTGTTCTATGATACGCACGTTGAGGTCAAATTTTCCGACAGAGCCGGCCCGGGGTCACACAATGGGTACACCCGAGGATTCCCCACGAATGGGGTGTACACACTTGAACTCCAGATGGAGAGTGCTAATCTTTCGAGTACAACTGATGAGTTTCGAGTACAACTGATGAGTCTCGAGTACAACCGATGAGTCTCGAGTAAAAGAAAGTTCGGCTTGCCGTCACGTGATATCCCTCTAGAGACGAAACCGTTACAGGGTTCAACATGAAGCACACACAGCGGCAAAGAAGAGGGCCAAAAAGACTTTCAGAATCACTCAAAAGGTGCAGGTACACAAGGCTGATCAGGCCTTGCTTCCCACTCTCACCCACAGCTTCATTGCGTGTGGTAGGATGAGAGTGCCACACGCCCCTGCTGCGAAACCGAAAGGGTGGTGACAGGGCATTCTGTCACTCCGCACACACACACACACACCTAACTATGGGGTGTCCGGGGTTGGACGCGTGTGCCTTTAGGTTCCGTTTAAGAGACCAAATATGGGCAATGGCCAAAATTACGAACGTTCCCCAGCAGGACATTTGACAATTCGGGCCTGCCCCCTGGTTTTACAGTTTGGTGAGCTGCCCCCCGGCCATAGACCGCAAAGTTTGACCAAGCCTCATTCACCCCTGTCACCTTCACATCAACAGTATTCACTAGCTCATGGTAACACGACGAACTGGAAACATGAGGGCCTCCCGTGGTTTTTCTTGATTTTCAAGCCAAGGTAAGGATATTTGTACAAGAGGCCCCCTACATATGTGGACCCGCCGATGCATTAGTGGATGTCACATACGTCAAGTGTACATGAGGAGAAAAGTTACGAACGCTTTGCTGGTGCCCTTACCTCAAGCGGGAGCTTGTGGAAAACGCACAATCCACACATGTAACAATTACGAGGAAAATGGAAGGTGGTGCCAGAAACACTGCTGATGGAGAAAATCCACAAAACGCACCAGTCGGCATGAATGAAGGCCTGTAAATAATGGGATAAACAACCTACCAACTGACAAATATTGGTGTCATGGCGGGCTGCCATTCAAAGGGGTCCCACTTCGACCAGCTATCATGCCAGGAATATGTCTGGAATTTTGCTATTCCCCGAAACGACAGTGGACTGTCAGAAACACTGCACGTGACGCACATAATTCATTTGCGACCATAATTTATGATGCAAAGGCTATTCGCAACTTTCTTTCGCAAGGGATCCTTTTTGTTTTCCAGAGTGCGTTCTAGATGTTATTTGTAATGTTTGATCAAGGTCTCAGTTGCCCAGTTCGGACGTGGAAATACAAGGTGACCACCATTGGGGGCCATGACTGAATACGGACCAAGGGAAAACCGAAAGGTTGGTCGGTTTTTAAATCGAGGCTCAAAAGGTTCCACATGGTTTCACCTTTGACCTGAGGACCAGACAAGGGAGGCCCATGTCCCCGTGATTTCCCCTCAAGACAATGTCTTAATTAGAAGGCGACAAACTCAAGAAGATCCATTTTCCATGTGAAGAATGGGCCGCTTTGCTACCCAGGCATGTTGGAACTGATTGCCACGAAAGAATAAACTGCCTTGAGATAGTTTGCTTTTTGCATCATCCGTAAGTCCCGCCCGACAAAAGGCAACCTCAAAAGACACTAAGCGACTTTCTGTCAGGTCCACGTTTGTTTTTGGTGCCAACTCAACAAACAGAAGCACGCAAAAGCCTGATGCCACCTGTCGGACAGGCTGTCCGCGCCAGAAACACAGCCGCGACTTTTTTGGATTCGCCGTTGGAAGCGGCTCGAAGCGAGCACTCGATCTCTCAGCCCTGCTTGCGGAGCATCGGCTTCGGCTTCTCCGGCTCCTTTCGGCTTCGGAGGGGGTGGTCCAAGGGGGGGGGCCTAAGACTCCTGACACAAAACCCAAAGGAACCCGCTTCGGGTCTCTCAACTACACACCTTGTACCTTACCTTAATTGCTTTTCGTCCCCTGGGGAAAATGAACACATATCTCCAGTAGTGATAGATTACCTTTAAAACCAACAGGGGAGCATAACACAAATTACCTCCAGCAAAGACCATTTGTGCGTGCCCAATTTGTTTCGGTTCATTGTAGGTATGTGTCAAAGGTGGACCCCTAAAATGCCTGGTTTCCGGTCGACCCCCCCCCCCCAATAGAAACATCCACACAGAGGTCCCAGCTTGTTTGGGCGAGTTGAAGTCCCCCGGTTCTGCAGATGCTTGGCTTGTATGCCCCTCCCCAACCTCAGAACCGGATGGCTTGAAGCCGAACATCCAACATCATTTGCAGCTGTGGGCTTTTAGAGAAACCAAAACCAGGGGTCCCTCCAAAAAGCCAAGGTGTCCTTTCACCTATATACTGTGAGTGGACAAACACCTGCAACACTTCGGATAGATGATAACACTGCAAATAATTGTTTGATAAACCACCTGCAAAATGGCTTGGGATTTCGTGCGTGGACAGCAAGGTAGCTCAGCGACCGCCAATTTCAAGGGCGCAAGGACCCGATGTTTGAGAGGCATCAGGGCAAAGCAACCTATCTTGATGAACCTTCAAACAAGGCACCGGAGCCGTTTGTAAGGTCACGATTCGCCTTTTGTAAAATCTTGCTTATTACTATCCTAACTAGGTAAAACAAAACGGATGGACAACATCCATTTCGCACCACCGTGTCTTCGAGCTTTCAATCCAAGGCGCTTTTTGGAGGGTTCCTCAACGCCCACTTTAACATATACGAGATTTGGACGGGGTACAATTCAGTATTTCCATGTGTGGAAACAAAGGGGGGCGCTCCTTGGGTTGAGTGCTGTCGTGCCCCTGCCAGGTGGACGTTCAACCTGTTTCGCTTATGGGCCACTCGATTCGACCCAAGTGACTTTTTCTTGGTTTGCCCACCAAGCGAAAGGGTCCATGTTTTTTTGCCAAAGTGATGGAACCCCCCTTTGAAAGGCAGGAAGCCTATGGCCTATGGGCAAGCTCCGCTTTGAAGCGGTGTGAGTGGATGGCAATAAACAAAGTGACCACACTTTTTTCGTTGGCCGCTATGGTCCAAACCCAAATGACTGAAGTCCAGGAACTAGTGTGTTCTTGGCTTGACGTTTTATGGCCCCTCAACCCTGAAGGCGAAGACTCTATGGGACCGTTAATAAATCCCCAAATGGTCACTTGGCTTGAATTTTTCTAGGGAGCCACCTCAAGTGGCTGGTGAACGTAAACCCCCAAAATGATGTCCACCGAAGGGTCCCGAAGTAAGATTCACACCCACTTGAGTTGCAGCATGCCAGCTGCAACATGTCCCCACATTGTCAGCTGTAAAGAAAGGAGCAGCCTTAAAGGAAGTAAACCTTGCTGTTTGCCACTTGCACGATCTTTGTAACAGTATACAGTCCAGGAACGAGTTGGCCCCAGTTCCCGAAATAGCAGGCAACCTGCCAGTTGCTTCTTAGCTGTGAACATGTGGTTCCATTGATTACCTGTTCTACAGGGAATAGGATCAGTAGGGGGGCGTCGACACCCAAAAATGGCGGTTTGCCTTTGGCCATCACGAGAAACGACCACCGCAGGGTCTCCGGATTTCCCCTTCACAAGTCGCAACTTACAGGTGGTTTCCATTGAAACTGCACTTCCAAAATGGGAATGGAGGAACCCTTGCACTTTTCTTTTTCGGGGATGAGACAACTTGTGCCGAGCCACCAGCGGCTCCAACTCTTCGTCACCCAGTGCGCCCCCCGGCATCGACATCTTCCTAAGCGGATTTCGGCCTTCGTTTGGGGTTCCCGGAAAAACCAACTTAAAAAAGGTACGATCAAAACGACACGCCCCACCTGTGCTCTCGCAAGGGGGTGAAGTGGGGCCCGAAGCACTGGTGGCTTCCTATTGAATGTCCTATTGCTTTCCCTTTGCAATAACGCACGCCAAGCCTCAAAACAGGACACACATGTTGTAGATTTCACAAAAGGAGAGTCGGATCGTAGACGGACTTATGAATTCCAGGGTGCCGCTCGGATTCCCTCTTCCCAGCATGGTCCTGGCCTCTCATGAGGGCTGGGGAAACCAAAGGGCAAAAAACGGAAACCAACGGAAAGCGGAAACCAAAGGACGCCGAACCTATTTTCTATCATCAAGCCTGTCAATGTTGGAATCCAGAAGTAGCAGCCCAAGAAACGAGCGAAAAGCACCAGCTTGTCATACAAAGTTCATGACGAGGGATCTTCCTACATTTTTGTTGCACGAATCGGCTCACCAAAGTCCTTCATCCTAACATGCTGAAGCAGTTGTTGAACCCACGCATGGAGAGTCAATAACTGGGTCATGTACCCGATGCGCCCCCAAGACATGCGAAAACAACCATTGCACATCCCCAACATATTTGGGTGCTTCTTGTTTTTGTGTAAGGCAACCATCAGGAATATGATGGTGGATATGTTTGGGGCACCTCCACTTCAACCATAGGTCCTTGGCAGAGGGTCTTCCCACATGTGCGGCCATGATTCTAAAAATGAATCTCCGCTCTTCACCCATCATGATTTTCAGTCACTGGTGGTTTTAAATGGCCCGAAAAGGGGTATTCCATTTTGGTGCCGCTAGGACAGCGGATCGAAGCTATGTTTATAACCAGGGACCTTGCTGGAAGCCCCTCGCCCTCACCGAAACGAAAGGGCTTACTTTGTGAGGGTTGTAGTTGTTCTACACAAACTCTCAGATCCTATCAAGGCAAGAAGGGAATCCATAGGAATGGGTCCGCTAGGGGAAAGGGGCTTAGATTTGCAGATAGTTGATTGGGATGCTTATCCGTCAAGTATGGTTGGCGGTCACAACTTCCCATGTGAATGATGTCCACCTCCACGCGTTCCGCATTCAAATTCACACCCAATTTGTCAATAAGCCCCCCCAGCTACAAGGGTGTCGTCACTCCTGTTTCTGGTACAAACTCTTTTTCCACTTTGCTTGGTGGGTCCCCCAGCCCCTATTTCAGAAACAATGTTGCAAATCAAACCAAAACGCTGTTGGTCACCTCCAACATGCAAATAGTATTCTAGCTTTGGAATACCGGTTTAGAGGTTAGAGGGTTATCTTGCCCTTTAAGATTCAAGGACAAACAGAGGGTTCAAATCTCCAAACCACGAGACCTCAGACATTGGGCTCGACCTTTCGGGCCAAAGGAGAAATAAAAAGCTCCGACTCACCTCGGACTGAGCAAGATTGCACCAAAGCGGGAAAATCAGCAGTCTGTGACGGACAGGCAACCCCAAACTTGAATGTGTCCATGTCGCATCAGCTTGAGCTCGAAGTTACACAACTTAAGGGTGTAAAGATTTGAGCTTGTGGCTAAGAACCTTAGTGGGAAAAGCATCTCCCTATTTTGACAGAGACCCAGTTTCCACATTGTCAAAAGGATGCGAGGCATCTGCCCGCACTCAGGGCTCCAACTTCTTCCGAGTCCGAGTCTCGTCATAATCTCGGCGCCCTCTTGCGCAGCCTCCTGGGAATCCCGAAGCGGCCGGACCCCAGATCAGAAGTTGCAATTGGGTCCCAATACAACAAGTTGGAAACTATAAACAAGTCAAACGATTAATTCTCACAAAAAAAAAAACGACAACAAGTCGTAAACACTATAAACTACAAACAAGTTGGAAAGAACACGACAGTATTTACTTCTGTGGGCAGTCCTCAGATGCCCTGATAACAGTTTAACTTGTGGGTTAAATGGACACCAAACCACTAAACCAACTAAAAAAACTAAACACCTAAGGAATCGGACGGCTGGGAACCACCAACAATCCTTACCGTTCCTTTTCTTTGAGAGAACCCCTTGTTGGTCTGCTTGTAGGGAAAACAAACGGAAAAGCACCAATTTGGGGCGTCCCCTAAAAAAACCAGCCCATGCATTGATCCTTTTTTGGAGTTTGTTGATTGAAGGGGGAAATCCTGCAAACCCTGACTAAACACCTAAGGGGTGGCTGGGAACCGCCAAATTACAGGGGAATCAACTTTCCATGATTTTTGAACGGGGGTTTCCAGTGGTCTATTTCTCTCACCAAACCTAAAAGGGATACCTTCCCACCAATTAACATGGAACCTGACCTTTAGGGGGGTCTTGGTTTGGACCATTTTCTTTTTGAGGGGACCCGCGCTGTCAGGTTGGTGGGCAGCTTATCCCAATATTTGTTTCGCTTTATCCATCCTAACTGCCAAATGGAGTCTGTCCATCAGGGGTGGTCAGCCCTTTTGGCTTCAAACAGAGATCCCAACCTTCGGACCAGTTCCCAACGGCGTCCTCCGCCTCCCGCTGGGCTTGGATCCGCGCCAGGCTCTCGGCCTCCACCTGCGCTTCCGCGCGAGCCATCTTGGAGGCCGCCGCCTACCGTCGGGGGCGGGGTTGTAAAAAGGCAGCCACGGGAACATCACTAATTGTTGTGTCCTGTTCATGTTGTTTCCTTTGTGTGAGGGGGGGTCAGACCCGCCTTGCTGACACTCTGCGCTGTTCTCAGATCAGTTTCCTCTGCTGAAAGTCGAACACTTGTGGGTTTTGCGGACAAATCCAAGCACTAAACCAACTCTAAAGCTAAGGAACCGGAACCACCAAGTACTGTGGATGGACCAAATCCACCTGCTGGTACTTGGAGACTCAACCTTTATCTATAGGGCTTCATCTATCCGAAGTGGTGCGAAGTGGATTTCGTCCACAGACCTGACATGTCCCTTCAAGAGGAAGCCAATCTTCCAGGCAACCCTCCAGGTGCCACGACTTCGGATTAATTAATCCAGAGGACGTAATTACGGGGATCCTCTGACTAGTAGGGTCCTCCAGATTCATCCGAAGTGCACGCAGAGGGGAACCCAACAAAAAGCGAACGTCCTATCTTTGGGGTTCATGGTCCGTCGTTTGAAGGCTCGGAGCAATCCCGCCTGAGAACTAATACACGAGGCTGAATAACTACAATGGGGGGGAAGGGGTACCTTAAATCTACAAGTAGTCACACAGATTGGAGTAATAGTAATGACTTCGGCTATTATGCTGCTCCAAGATAGACTTCAACCCAGGGGTTGTTGATTTCCCAAGAAGTGTAACCCCTGGTGTACGTCCATCCTGAATCAGAAACATGCCTGGCATTTTCCTCGTGGGACCTTTTCGTGGGTTCCATGCTAGGTTGCGCGTGCGTACCCCCATTTAAGCTCCGTGTACACAAATACTTTCAAATTGCCTTCCATATTTAGCCAACCTCAAAATGACACCATTTTGGTCAAATGGGTGTGTCTCAAAATACAAAAAAGTGACTTCCAATTAAAGGGGCCGTGAATACAAGGTCAACCTTTTACACATGAAACATAATTTTGGAGCAAACCCCGCCTATATATCTAAATATATTTGACGCGAGTTCAACAGGAAACCAACTGCTTGAGGAGACTACTTACAAAAACAAATGGCCATGTTTCAAAAATAGAACACCCCCAACTCGTGGTTTCCCCAGTTGCTTCCTACTCAACACGCCCAAGGGTTGGTTCCAACTAGATGTCCAACTGGGTGACCCCTTCGGTTGGCTTCCTTTTGGTTTCACCTTCAATCCATCCAAAAAGGGCACCCTCCAAAACGACCCGCCCAGTGTGACAATCAAAACCTGGTATTGAAATGGTCTACCCATATCAAAAAAGACACAGCCAATTACGTTTGTCTTTTTGTTGAGGCTCGGTCCTTTGGAGTGGCAACAGGAACCCGCGCATGTTTGGGACCCACTTTCCTTTTACGGGGATTGTGGAGGTTCCATGTTCGTTTTGTGGTGGGTGCCCCTTGAGACAAACCTATGGCCCCCCAAAAAAAAAACAATAAATAACATAAACATAAAACTGTGGTCTTTCCTTTATGGCCCAACAAAAACTGGGGTACCCTCAAAACAAGATGGAAAAATGGGCTCTTCAGGGTTCCTTCTTGGATTTTTATTTTGGAGAGAGAGCTCTCAGGAATTTCGCCCTTGGACGCCGTCTTTCCTTCCCACAACCCGCGGAGCTTCGCCTCCGCCCGGCGCTTGGCGTCGGCGCTGGCGGCTTCCTCCGCCTGCGCCTGGGCCTGGCGCTGGGCCTCCACCTCAGCCAGCCTCGGCGCCCGAAGCGCCCGAAACGACAGCCCGGCATCCGACATCTGCCCGTTTTGGGCCGCAAAATCCGGCGATCGCCTTTAGGCCTTTGCCCAAAGCGACAAAAAAGAATAGCAAGAGGTTAGAAGGTCGGGTTTGAAGAACTGAGACGTGGTTGGAACCCACAGGTCCCTTGTAAAGGAAAATGGTCCAAACCAGGACACCTTGTGAGGCTCCTTCTGGATGGGAGGGCAGCCCGCCAGGCAAACAAAAAGGAAGACTGAGTCACTCATTTTTGGGACCATGTTCACTGAACAGGGCCACTGTTGGGGAACAACCCTTGGACTGAGGGGACTGAGGGAACTGGGGGGATATTGTTCAGGTAGGATTAACTGAGTGCAGTATTTTGACAGTGAATTTGAACATTGTAAGTCATGGCCAGAGTAATGAATCTCTTGTCCTCTTGGGAGATTGAGTGTTTCAACTTCCCCAGCGCCAGCTATGGTGGTCGATCCCAGGGGATGTTGGGGGTATTAATCGGATTATCCGAGGCAAAAATTGCCCTTCTTCGACCGAATGGGTGGGGGAGAAACGTTGTTCGCACAGGAAAAATAGACGGCCCTGGTAAAGGAATAAAACCCATCTAAACCAGTGCCATCTATTCTCACCAAACTAACCTCAAAAGGGCAGCTACCGTGGATGGACGAAATCCTGCGCCACCAAAGAACGCCCGGAATGATGATTCAGTGTAAATACCAACAAACAACGGTTTCAACCATGGTTTCAAAGTGATGCGAATTGGATTTCGTCCACCCACAGTGTAGTGCTGGGTTTGTGCCAAGGCCAAGATACTCCTGGGGCAGAGCAAGAGTTTCTCGGGAGGAAGTTTAAGGAGGGAAACATCGGTTCAACAAAACCCAAATTGGGGTGAGGCAGCTAACTTCCATTTGCTCTTACGTCCCGTGGACAAAATAACAACCCAGTAGTGATAGATTCTCTCTAACACCAACAGGGGGAAATAACACATACTGTGGATGGACAACAGCCTGCACCAGTTGATAGGTGGTTTATCCCATTCTTTGCAGGGTTTCATCTATCCTAGCTGGTGCAGGATGTCGGTCCATGATCCGTATTGAGCAAACGGCTGTTAAATCACATGGAACAACAAGACACTGTAGTGGTAGATTCCCATCAAATTAACAGTGGAAGATAACACATAACAAGCAAATGAAAGACAAACAACGATTTCCAGGGAAGCAACTGCCAGTTGGGCCGCCATGGTTTGGGCAACACATTGGGGTACGACCTGTGTTCACAATGAGTCAATGAACCAATAAACTGACTTCTGAAGTTGGCCAAAACCACATAAATGTGTTGTTTGTCACCAAGGTTTTGTCTTCCCAACACGAGGATCTGGGCAAGTGAGCTTCTTGCATGCCCACCATCACCCCGCCAAAAGGTGGCTCATGTTACAATGGACAACCTGGCGAGTGAGTAAACGCAGCGTTTCTCAAAACGGTGGACTCGTTTTGGTTGGCTAAAGGGAAACCAAAAGAAAACTAACCATTTTAAGGGAAGCACCCACCCACCTACCCACCCACCCGCCCATGCTTGGACGCATCTCTCTGGCAAGGGGCTCCTTGGCCTGCAACCGGGCCTTTAGCATTGCAGCCTCCTCAGGGTGCCGGCTTCGAACACAGATGAAAGCTGTGACAACGAATCATGTTCTTGGCCCCTAAATATGAACAAGCCTGCTACCCAGCCCTCATTGTATCAGTTTCCCCCGAAAAGGGTGGAGTGCGGTGGAGGCGTTCCGCGCTCGTGCTCACTCCAGCAAACAGGTTTCTGGGCTGTCCAAACTGATCCCCTGCTAAAAGCTTTACTTTTAGTGGGTGAAGTGGAAACCACTAAACCCCCAAAATGTAAGGTTCGCATGGTTCGTTTTGGACCCTTGAATACTACTGGAGGAGGACTTGGACGTCATCTTTCCCTCAGGCCGGTTCGGACTCAAAAATGAAAGGTCAACCTTTTGGGACCCTCAACATGGACCAAAAAAGGAAACCAAAACATCATTTCAGTTCAATTTGCTCTAGACAAGTGAGTTTCTTGTCGAACAGGAAAACTAGGTCCATGAACCTGGTCAACAATGGTTTGATCAAAAAGGACTGGGCAAAAAGGGCTGGTCAAGCCTGGGTTCAAAAAAGGAGACTGGACAACCTCCGGAAGTCCATGTGTGCGTGTCTCAAAATAACAGACCCTGAAAATGGGCGAGGTTTCCCTTTTTGGCTTGCCTTTAAAGCAAAAAAGGGGGTACCCTGAAACAATCATGTGCCCACGTATTTCGCTAATGAGCCCTTTGGGGTATCGTTGGGGGGGGGGGGGGGAAAGGGGGGGTTGGGATCCTTCAAGTCATATGAGAGGGTGGTTTCGTGGTTCGGGGTGGTTTTCCCTCTACGAAGACTCAGGTGTTCAAATCCCCACGAATGAAAAGGAGTACCGGATATTATGATAAGGCTTCTCAAGGCAAGCACCTCAACCATGGTTTGCAGGGCATGTTGTGCGAGTGAACCAAGAAAAGACTGCCGATTCATAGCTTCAAACCCAATCCAAAAACCACTCCAAACCATCAAAAGGTTCTCTGACAGTATAGAGATTCCCCTAGAACAAAAACATCTTCCCTTACAAAAGACACCCATGCAGAAACCCTTTCAGGTTTTGCCAGAAGCTACAAAACGTCGATTTGTGGACCTAAAAAAAAAGCGACTTGGTGCCATCGTTGCTCAAAGCGGACACCGCCCGCCCGCGCCTCCGCGGCCTTCTCCGCCGCCTTGCGCGCGTTGCGCCGGGCGTCCTCGCGGGCCCTGGCCGCAGCCAAACGCTGAGCCTTCGCCTGAGACACGGGAGGAGAGGGAAATCTAAGGAAAATATCTAGATTAGCAGGGGGCTTTGGGGTACAAGACCAAGTTAAGGCATGGGACAATTCGAGGCGTAATTGTTATAAGATTCATTCAGTTCCTTGTGTTACCCTTGTTGGGCTTGAGCAGGGAACCAAGGGGACATCGCGCACTTTGAGGGTAACCTTTTCTTGGCCCAAAGCTAAGGGACGCTGATTATACGAGATGGACATTTGAAAGGTTCGTAAGAAAAGGCTGTTTTATGGGCAACAAAATGCAACAAACAAGTTCGGGTGTAGAGAAAACGGAAGCCCTGGCCATCATGTTTAATCAAAGCCGAACAGGTTGACCTTGGTGAGTCGACATGTGTGTGTAGGTTCTTTGAGGTTATCCTTTTTGGGGTGGTTAAAAAAGGCAACCAAAAGGAAACCCTCCATTTTCGGGCGGTTTCCGATTTTGACGCATACCCTTGGGTCAACAGGAATCCGCAAGTAAGGGGACCTTCATGGGTGAACCTGTCCGCGTACTGAAGCTTCGTACTCACAATAGTAGAACTAAAACGAGTTACTAACCGTCAACAATTGAAGTTTAACGCCAAACATGTTCTTTGTTTAAAGTTCACACCATCAACTACATTTCTGAAACCCCTAAAAGTTAAATGAACATGAGTTGAACCCTTTCTTTGAATGGCTTCTAAAGGGAGGCTGCGTCGCAAACTGATTGGAGCACAAAGCCCAACCTAGTAGGGCAGCGGTCCAGTTTCATTAAACTTGGGCAATCGGGCTTCTGTTCCTCTCTACACTAGCCAGCTGGCCATGGAAGGGAAGATTGTTTGCTCTTGTAGCCTGCCAAATTATGTAGAATGGGATCTGAAAGCCACCCGGCCTCGGCGGCCTCCTCTGCCAGCTTGGAGGCCTGGCTGATGTTTTTGCCGGGAAAGTGGGCACTTCCAGAGCTTCCATTTGCTTAAGCCGCCTGGAAAAACCTTTTGCTTATGTCCAGTGTCAGGTCCCGTGTAAAACCAACAAGGGAAGATCAACATATGCATAAGAAAATGGAAGTGAGTGGAGTGGTCAGAGCAAATCCAATTTGCTTATACCACCAGGACCTCAAAACTATATATCAAATCCAGGAGCCCAGTGAGGTGAGGGAAAAGGTTCTTCTCCCCTTGCCGGGTTAAACTCTCTTTGGCGTCTTGGCTGCCCGAAACCAATTGAACACATTTCACCAAAAACTGAATACACGCCGCAAACAAATATCCGCTAGGAGATGTCGCCATTGCGCAAGACACACCTGCATGTCTGTCATCAAGCTCGGCCTCTATCTCCGGTCCACACCCGTTTTCTGCGCAATGGCGTCTGCTGATTGGCGTTGCTTGCCAAGGACGCGTTTGCCTCAAAAATAAGATTAAACACTTCCACACGCGCACCGCGTGCTTAACCTTGGGTCGGCTTGTCACACGGGCCTTCACAAGACAAGCAAACACTTAGACCAAACAATACTTGACATCTACCATCAACCAACGGTTGGTCTTTGCAAGTCAAGGCCGACAGACTGAGACACGGATGTCTTTCTCACAGGGAGGGAATTAGCAAATCAGCGGATCTTCCACGGCCATCAGCTGAAGACAGGGCAGCTTTCAGTTGCCCATAGCAACACCGCGCTCTGCCCAACTGGCAGCAATTGCCCAGGCCAAATCAGGCTCCTCCTCTGGCAAGGCGGGTCTGAAGTCCTCACAATCCATCATTCAAACTTTCAAAAACGGATATGTTTGGCCTTCCAGTTAGAGCAGCAAGGCGAGGCAGTGTTGTTAAGAACTGGAGAAAGAGCCCTTCGACGCATCCGGTTCTTTCAAAATGTTACGGGGGACAAATACCCCCGCAATTGCCACATTTGCAGACTGATTGGTGGGAAGCACTTGAAGCATGCGTGTTCCAGCTACAGTTGGCTGGTATACAAATAACTAAGCAAATTAAAAAATCCAGACATACATAACAAAATATATTAATATGTAGATATCCCCCGACAACAGGCGGCGTGTTGGACATAAGAAATGCTCCTTACTTCTTTACGTGTTACCCCTCCCCTTACCCCTCCCCAGGGCACGGTTGGGGGCGGTGATTCCAAGACGTCTTCTAAATCCTTTCCTCTGGGACACAGTTGCGTAAAAACATTGGGGGGGTCCGTTTTTGCATCCTTAGCATCTCCTGGACAACATCGCCAGCATCCCCTGCATCATCCGCATCAGCGCCTGCCAATGATGCGGATGATGCAAGTATTGCTGGGGATGATGTTGCCGGGGAAACCGCATGGAAATGAATGGCATGAAGTGAAAGAAAAGGAACAAAAACAGACATACAGGGACATGAGCCGAAGTGAAGGAAAGTGAAGGAAAGTGAAGGAAAAGATCTTCGGGGGAAAGGGGGGAAACAGATTTTAAGGGGGGAACTGGGGAGAAGATCGTCGGAGAGGTCTGAGGGGACAAAGGGCCTTAAGATCTTCGCGAGGAAAAGGGAGAAGATCTGAGGGGGGGGGAAGGGCCGGGGGAAAGGGGGAAAGGATCTCAACACAAAAAAAGAGGGGAACAGATCTTCGGGAGGAAAAGGGAGAAGATCTGAAAAGGCCTTAGGGGGGAAAGCGGGGGAAAGGATCTCAACCGGGAAGGGGGGGGGAAAAGATCTTAGGGAGGAAAAGCGAGAAGATCTCAGGGGGGGAAAGGCCTTAGGGGGGAAAGGGGGGAAAGGATCTCAACAAGGAAAGGGGAGGAACACATTTTAGGGAGCAAAAGGGAGAAGATCTCAGGGGGGGAAAGGCCTCAGGGGGGAAAGGGGGGAAAGGATCTCAACAGGGAAGGGGGGAAAAGATCTTAGGGAGGAAAAGGGAGAAGATCGCAGGGGGGGGAAGGCCTTAGGGGGGAAAGGGGGGAAAGGATCTCAACAGGGAAGGGGGGAAAAGATCTTAGGGAGGAAAAGGGAAAAGATCTCAGGAGAAAAAAAGCCTTAGGGGGGAAAGGGGGGGAAGGATCTGGACAGGGAAGGGGGGGGGGAAGATCTTGAGGAGAAGCGAGAAGATCTTGGGGGGGGGGGGGGGGAAAGGCCTTGGGGGGCAAAGGATCTTGACAGGGAAGGGGGAGGAAAATATTTTAGGGAGCAAAAGGGAGAAGATCTCAGGGGGGGAAAGGCCTTAGGGGGGAAAGGGGGGATAGGATCTCACCGGGAGAGGGGAAAAGATCTTAGGGAGGAAAAGGGAGAAGAAAAGACCTTAGGGGGGAAAGGAGGGAAAGGGGGGAAAGGATCTCAACAGGGAAACGGGGGAAAAGATCTTAGCGAGGAAAAGGGAGAAGATCTCGAGGGGGGGGAAAGGCCTTAGGGGGGAAAGGGGGGGACTGGATCTCAACAGGGAAAGGGGGGAAAAGATCTTCAAGGCCTTTCCCCCCCCAGATCTTCCCCATTTTCCTCGCTGAGATCTTTTCCCCCCTTTCCCTGTTCCCCCCTTTCCCCCCTAAGGTCTTTTCCCCCCAAGGTCTTCTCCCTTTTCCTCCCTAAGATCTTTCCCCCCTTTCCCTGTTGAGATCCTTTCCCCCTTTCCCCCCTAAGGCCTTTCCCCCCCTGACATCTTCTCGCGAGTTCCTCCCCAAGATCTTTTCCCCCCCCCCCCTTCCCTCTTGAGATCCTTGCCCCCCTTTCCACCCTAAGGCTTGTTTTCCTGAGATCTTTTCCCTTTTCCTCCCTAAGATTTTTTCCCCCTTGCGTGTTGAGATCCTTTCCCCCCTTTCCCCCCAAAGGCCTTTCCCCCCTGAGATCCTTTTGCTCCCTTTCCCCCTGAGATCTTCTCCCTTTTCCTCCCAGAGGGGAAAGGGGGAACAGGATCTCAACAGAGAAAGGGGTCGACAGGGAAGGGGGGGGAAAATATTTTAGGGAGCAAAAGGGAGAAGATCTCAGGGGGGGAAAGGTCTAGGGGGGAAAGGGGGAAAGGATCTCAACAGGGAAACGGGGGAAAAGATCTTAGCGAGGAAAAGGGAGAAGATCTCGAGAGGGGGGAAAGGCCGGGGAAAAGATCTTTGGGAGGAGAAGGGAGAAGACCTTGGGGGGGAAAGGCATTAGGGGAAAGGATCTGGACAGGGAAAGGGGAGGAACAGATTTTAGGGAGCAAAATGGAGAAGATCTCAGGGGGGGAAAGGCCCTCTCGGAAACCACTCGGGAATCACTCGGAGGGAAGTATTCTCGCGGGAGGGGGGTTTGCAGCATAAATCTCGGCAAAGTGCGCGGACAACCCTCCGGACAACGACAACTTGCCGGACAACGATTTGTCCAGCAGTTTGTCCCGCACTTTTTCCGAAAACTTTGTCCCGGACTTTGTCGCGCACTCTGTCCCGCATATCGAGGGGGGGTGTTTATGCAGAAGGGCATTCGTCCAAGCATACATATACATAAATATGTACAATACATACATATATCTACTTATATTTATATCTATATTTATATTATACATCCATACCCGAATGGTATGAACTATTGCAGAACAATCTCCACGTGGCAAACGCCAAGCGTCTTCCATTGCGAAGCGCCACATGTTTTCCTCCACAACATCCGCCTCCTGCAAACTAGCAGCCACAGCCCAATCCAGATCGGCGTCCTCCATGGCCCATTCGCTCTCCTTAGAATCTCATAACATGGGTAGTGAAAGCCCGGAAGAGGGTGCTGAATAACTCTTCAACAATCCGAAACAAACAGTGGTCCCTTTGTGCCCTGTAGAGAGACTCCGACCCTAATCCTTTAAGATCAATGTCAAGAGTCTTGAAGGGCCAAACGCAGCATTTCCGCCTCTACGGCGTCGACGTCTCCTGGAGATGGGCATGTGTCTAGATGTTCATTAGCAAATTTGCACCAAGGTATTCATAGATGGGCACTTTCACGTCAACCTTGTCAATCTATTTCACCCGCGGTTTTCAAAACGTCACATAACTGAAGATCAATGCTGAGTTGGGCGTAGTTGATTACGGTTCTGTAAACTCCGTGCCGGGCTTGTCGTTTCAACTGTCACTCCTGGATTTGCCTCCGCCGCACGCGCTGCTTGCGGCAAGGCTTCTTCAGGTGCACTTGCGGAAGCCAATGCCTGCCCTTGCAGCGGCAACGCCGCAACAAAGGCAGCAAGGTCTGTCCAGGGCAGCGGCGGGCGGAAGGTGATTTCATTTCCGCGCACCTCAAACGCCACCCGGAATTTGGAAACCCACTCACTGGAAACATCTCCTTGATCGATGTGATCCTGAAATCGGTCATTGGATAGTATACAACTCCTTGCCCCTGGCGCTGCTGCCTCTTGCAATGCCAAGACGTCGTCGTGCATGCCGTTTGGGCAGCAGCAAAGGCTCGAGTTCCTGAAGCGCTCCCTCAGGCTGCGCGTGTCTAGTCTTTGAGCCTCAGAAATGGGGAAGACCAGGACTATCCGGGCGGCTGGCACGCGGGCAGACAACTCTTGCAAAAGAAGAGGAAGGACGGCAGTATCCCCCTGTGCGCCGAAATAGTTGGCCACGTTCATGGCATCCACCACGATTTGACATCCATCTCCTGAGTCCGACGAGCAGCATAGAATGGCATGATCCCCCAAAACGACAAGAAAATACCGCACTACCGAAACGTTGAAAAGCAAATATGAAGCAATTGTAAAACCACGATAAAGCCCTCGAAGACCTTCCGGGGACCTCAATGTGTTTGCATGTCTCTTGCTTGGAAAGTACAAAGCATGCAATATAACATCGCAAAGCAAAATTCGGATACTACATTCAAACAAGATCAGATATACATTTGAGCATTCTGTTCTCTAAGTCCAAGTCTCTTGGCAAAGCTCCAAACGCCCCGGCCCATGAAACAGCTGGGGCGGGCAGCGCTGAATCCCCAGCCATCCGCTGTAGGCGTGTGGCTTCTTCGCCTCGGGAAAAGAAGCCCGATTGAACGTCTGAGTGTCCATATTTGTTTGTTGGATATGAGCTGGGCTGGTTTTCCGGACGCTGATGCGTTCGGCCCTGAACTCTGCATAGTTTGAAGGACGCCCGGCCATACTTGGTTTGCAGCAGGGAAGATTTGTGTGTTTGTGTGCTTGTGCGTTTGCTTGCACGCTCGCTCGTGTGTTTGTGCGCTCGTGCGATTGTTCCATTGTGCGCTTCTGCGCTTGTGTGTTTGTGCGCTCATGTGTTTGCGAGTCTGTTGTTCTGTGCGTTTGTGCATTTGTGCGAACTTGCGCGTCTGTTGGTTTGTGAGTGTTTGCGCGTGTTTGTGTGTTCGTGTGTGTGTGTGTGTGTCTGTCTGTGTTTGTGTTTGCGCTTGTGCTTGTGTGTGCTTGTGTTTGTTTGTGTGTTTGTGTGCTTGTGTGTGTTTGTTTGTGTGTGTTGCTTGTGCTTGTTTTTGTGTGTGTGGTTGTCCACGTATGTGTGAGCACTGTGTGCCTCTGTGTGTGTGAATGTCTGGTGTGCAGCGGGTGGTGCGTGGTGTGTGGTGATGGCTGCTGTCTGCGTGTGCTTGTTTGTTGGCTTAATTCATTGGTTGCTTGTTTGTTTGTTTGCAGGTGCGCGCGCGCGCGCGTGCGCGCGTGTGCGTGTGCGCGTGTGTCCGGGTGCAGGTGTGCGCGTGCACGGGAGCGCGCGCGCGTGCGCGTGCACGTGTGCGTGTGCGTGTGGCGTGTGTGTGTGTGTGTGGGTGTGATTGGTGTGTGTGTGTGTGTGTATGTGTGTGTATGTGTGGGTCTGTGTGTGTGTGCGCCTGCGTGTGCGGGTGGGTGCGGGTGTGTGCATGATTCTGTGTATGCGTAGGTGTATGGGTATGTGTATGCGCATGCGCATGCGCATGTGCATGCGCATTGGCGCAGGTGCAGGAACAGGTGCATGTGCGCGTGTGCGTCCGTGCGTACGTGGGTGCATGGGTGCGTGGCTGCGTCGGTGCGTGAGTGGGTGGGTGCGTGCGTGCGTGCGGGTGCGGGTGTGGGTGTGTGCGTGTGTGTGCGTGCGTGCGTGCGCGTGTGCGTGTGCGTGTGCGTGCGCGTGTGTGCGCGTTCGTGCGTGCGTGCGTGCGTGCGTGCGTGCGTGCGTGCGTGCGTGCGTGCGTGCGTGCGTGCGGGCGGGCGGGCGGGCGGGCGGGCGGGTGGGTGTGTGTGTGTGTGTGCGTGTCTGTGTGTGTGTTTGTGTGTGTGTGTGTGTGTTTGTGTGTGTTGTGTATGTGTTGGTGGGTGGGTGCTGGTGGGCGGGCGGGCCTGCGGGCGGGCGGGCGGGCGCGGGCGGGGCCGGGAGGGCGAGCGGACCCATCATTGTGGGGGCCCCAAAAACAAACGCAGACACAGACACAGACACACAGACACAGAGACACACAGAGACAGACACAGAGACACACAGAGACACACAGAGACACACAGAGACACACAGAGACACACAGAGACACACAGAGACACACAGAGACACACAGAGACACACAGAGGCGACACAGAGGCGACACAGAGACACAGAGAAGACACAGAGAGGACACAGAGAAGACACAGAGAAGACACAGAGAAGACACTCAGACACACAGAGACACACAGAGACACACAGAAACACACAGAGACACACAGAAATACACAGAGACACACAGAGACACACAGAGACACAGAGGCGACACAGAGACACACAAACACACAACACAACGCAACACAACCCAACACAACACAACACAACACAACACACAACGCAACACAACCCAACACAACACAACACACAACGCAACACAACCCAACACACAACCACACACACACACACAACCACACACACACACACACAACACACAACACAACACACAACCACACACACACACAACACACAACACAACACACAACCACACACACACACACAACACACGCACAACACACACACACACACACATGCGTGTTCTAACGTTTTTCGCTGAGTAGCGGCCAACGTAGCGGATGGTGATGGTATCAAGAAGATCGCCTTTCCTGAGGCCTTTCTCCACATCGGTCTGATATCCCGGGCCAGAGCGGCTCACGATTGTCCTTGCTTCTCCCGGCCTCGGGGGCCAGCTGTTGAAACATCTTTATTCAAAAAGGTAGACTCCCACAAACTCGTGGTGCTCCTTTTACTTCCTTTTTCGAAACAGCCCCAGAAAAAGGAACCCTACAAAACACCCATGTAATTGTTCCCTGCAGAAGGCGTCCTGTTAAATTTCTCGATCGTGGTCTGGCCTTGTAGCTATAGGCGCCTCCCCTGCTCCCCAATGCCTTTTCCGCTCAATCGCGGTTAGGGTCGGCATGCTTGGGTCGTCAATCCGGTTGACATCCACACTGCAAGCATGGTGACTCACCTTCCTCTTGATTTCCTCCAGAGTCCAAATCTCCACCTGCACACCTCAGACTACTCAGCTTTCAGCCGATCAATCTACAAAGTGCTGGTTCACGCATCCCCGACTTCCCTGTTGAATAAGTGAATGTCGCATGCCATATGTGGTTTTGCCTCAAAATAGGGGACCCTCCATTTCCAGTCATAGATGTGTTTTAAACATAGGGAATACATGTGCATTCTCTTAAGCAAATGGAAGCTACCGTCGTGCTATCCGATGTCATACGCCAAGTGGCCTTTACTACTAGAATTAGAGGAACGCTGATGGGGCACTAACGGGACTTTCTGAAATTCAGGAAAGCACTGCTAATTGCTGGGAGAAGGAAGTGTGAGAGTGGCCGGGAACCTATGACACCAGGACAACGCGCGAATCACTGAAGCAGAAGAAGCACATTCTCTTGGTTACTAACATGCCTGACTGAGGGGTCCAAGAAGACTATTTTCCTTCAAAAGAGGCCCTCTGGTGGGTTCCATGTCGGTGGACAGGAGGGCACCTCAAGACTCTCCAAGTGACATCTTTGCTCTTCAGATCCGGAAGCCACTTCGCCTGCGCGAAGTCACAAGAGAAAGTTTCGAGGAAAAGACCAGATTGAACCGCAGCTATTTCTTTTTTTTGACCTTCACCAAGGTCATGTCTTGGAAGGCATACCACTGGCATCTACCGGAAACTGCTGCTTATCACCGAACATCTGGTGATGACGCAAGTCTACCGGCTCCACAAGACATCCAAGTCGAGACGAGAATGCAAGCAGTAACACATGTCCCCAAAACCAACATTTGGGGTTGGAAAGAAGAAGGACAAACGCCGTTTTGCCTAAAACAAACACACCTCGTGTACGTATGTTTGAATACCAGCTTTGAGACATGCTCTGGGATCACCAGGTCTCTTAACAGAATCTCAAGCTGTTTGGAGCCAAGCCAATGTAAGCAATTTAACAACGGCTCGAAGTCAAACACAACACCAAACCAGAACCCAACAACGTTTGCCAAACAAATAACGCAAAAGAACACTACCTGAACCATTGCAAGAGCATCGACCTTGGCAACCAAGGTAAGAACATATATATTATATATTACAAGGGTTGATCAATATGCCTGCTGAGCAGGACATCTCATCTTGATTTTGTTTTTTTAATGGGCATCCCATGTATCACGGACCTTTTCATCAACCCCCATACGGCAACATCAGTAACTCAGTTTGATTCCAACAGCTGCTTTCTATCCTCGGCCTTCCGGGATCACAAACTCAAAGCTCCGCAAGTCATTGCAACGCTCGCTGCCGCCGTCCGCCAAGGGAGTGCGACGGACACGTTCCTCGAATCCTTCGAAGGTCCTGCAGTGGTGTTGATGGGCAGCCGTCGAAAATCCGTGCGTTGAGCGGCTCAAGGTGAAATAGACCGAAGCATTTTTCTGCCGCGTAACGTTTGCTGAAGAGGCAAGCCACAGGTTCCACTTTGCAGGATTTGTTGAAAAAGCATGAGTCGCATGCAAGTTGGGGAACCAGTGCCTTCTGACCTGTATGCTTCAACCTGAATTTCATGCTTCTTGGAGTGGTTCCGGTTCCCCAGCCTTGAACCTCAGCTTTCTCAAACCCAAGCGTCCTGGACTTCTTCGGCCAAAGCGGAAGGAAGTCTGCCTCTCGGCAAAGCACCCGCTTGCCATCCACAAAGGCACGCAAGGCCACCGGTTGACCCGGCGCCATACGGCCATCGGCAGAAGCAGCCCGCACAGGTAGCCGAGCCCTGCTCACCCTGATGGTATATGCTTGACCTGCCTGCCCGATAACATACTCTGTTCCATCATGGACCCATTTCTGCAAGCTCTGCTGGGCAACCAGGATGTCGACCTTGATGCCATCTAGTCGATCCATGGCCGAACACAAAGCGACTACAAATGACCTGAGCCGCTAGCAAACATAGGGCACTCACAGTTTTTTTTTTAAGCTTGAATGTTGGTCGAACTTCGGCAAACTTCCCAGGCCAACTGGCCTTTGCGTCAAACAAACAAATTCCCAAAAGGAAGAGAAGCCCGCAACACCGCCGAGTCCATTTCTTGAGGCAAGGCCCCCGTCAAACAACTCGGCCGCCCGCTTTCATGTGACTTCACCTTGTCCGCCCATTGGCTCCATTGGGCAAACAAAAGAGATGCGTTCTTTCAGGAGGTCTGGCAACCTAGCTGCCCAGCAAGGGCAAGACGGGTTCTGCGGCGAAAGCGAGAGCTGGAAACCCCAAACTACGCGAAGAGAGTCTTGCAAAGGGGCGGGCTGTAGCTGACCCGAGCCATTGACCATTGCATGTGAGTGTGTGTGTGTGTGCCAACATAGAGGGGACCCAAATGATGTTTGTCCTTCTTGTTTCCCGCGAAAACTATGGGTCCCAAAAAGGGGTAGCCTCAATCCGATACGAGCCGCCGATGTGCAGCGTCAGAGCTATCCTGAACTTATTTGCTCGTCCGGTCACATCCCCAATCCAATGCTGGGAAGTGAATTGAACAAACAAGGTCACTAAAATGTGTCCAGGAACTCGAGGAGTGGTGGCTTCCCTCATTACCTGGGTAGGTTCCTTCAGCTGCACCTAGAGACTTACACTGGTATATGATTGTCTCAAAGGGTACATTTTCGTGGTCTGCCTTTTGGTTCCCATTTTACCAACGCTTTGCAGCACTTTATACTCAACAGACAAACCCTTTCGGCTTCATTCGCCCTGTTGATTCGAATTCACTCACACGATGATCCAACCGATGCCTAAAACCCCAAGACCCAATCCGCTCCAATACCCGACCACAGCCATACTGAGCATTGTCACACTGAACCTTCGGCACCAGGAACAAAAGAACGTTGCTCCTTGCTTGGACCCCGCCGTGGATGGTTGTGAAATCCATTTCGTACTATTTTGAAACCATGGGAACCGACTGTTGGAAGGCATTTACAGGCAAACAAATCATTCCAAGGTTTCTGAGGTGGTGCAGGATTTTGTCCATCCACGGCGTGTTGGCCGTTGTTTCGCCTTCGCAGTCGTACAGTCCTTGGTGAGGAATAAACATGGTTTGCATTGGGCAGCCGAGCGGGAACCGGATCTTGAACTTCTTTCGGCTCGGCATATAGCATGCCGGCAAACAAGTTTGGGTTCAGATTTAAAGCTGCATGTTGCGCGGCAGGCACGGTTCGGTCGATGTCCATTCTGGTTTTGAGCTGCCAGCCAAAATCAGGCAACCTATCTAGATACTCCAACCATGCTGACTTCAGATTTATACGTCGTGACTTCAGGGGAACCCTATGAGTTCCGATTTGGAAGCTCACATCCCGTGTGCGGGATTCGAAGCCCGAGCATGCCGAAGCTCGTCGACTTCTGGGTAAAACAATACCATTGGACCTCGAATCCTGAAAGGGAAGACATCCAAATTTCTGCTTGAACGCCCCCTTTCAAGGAATTTTAAGTCCCGATGCACTTGCTCAGGGTTCAATCCTAAATCAAGGAGTTTTGCATATTTGATGTTCATCAATATTCGGCAAACAAGTGAGATGGTCCCGAACGTTGACTCAATTCTACAACTGATGGACAAAATCCACAAAACGTACCAATGGAATCCGGCAAATGGGATAATCCACCAATGCCTGGTGCCGATTGCGGATTTTCTCCAGGGACCAAACAAGACCGGCTATAAAAAATGATCTACCCGAAACCCACAAAAATTAATGCGGTCCTTTGAAGCATCGGAACCGGGCTATTCCCAGTCAAACTACGTACCACTAAACTAACTCAAAACCTCTAAAAACCTAAGGAACCACATGGCTGGGAATCGCCAAGTTGCAGGGGAATCGAATCGGCATTCCAGGCCTTCTTGGGTGGTTTCGAGTGGTCTATATCTAATTGAACCAAACTAACCTAAAGAGGACACCTGTTGTGGATGGACAAAATCCTGCACCGGTTCTGAGGTGTATCCCAAAATTTGCAGGGCTTCATACATCCCAACTGGTGCTCCATGGGATTTGTCCATCAGCCTTGAGCAAATTTGATCGACACACACAGATTTCTCGAGCAATGGCTCGAAAGCCAAAGCTGCTAAAGAAAGTTGATGCAGCTAAAAGCCCGAAACATGGATTTTCTTTTTTTGGGAACCGAAAGCACGTCGACCCCTCCGAGTCGCGCGTCGGTCGGCGCCTTGCGCCGCGCGTTGGCCTCCGCGATGTCCCGCGCCGCGGCGCGGGCCACCTCCAGGGCCTTGGCCTGTGGAAAACCGCGGGGGGAGGGGCGGGAAAACGGGAAAGACGGGAAAAGCACGGGGAAACGTGGGCAAACGTGGGCATACACGGCACATGGGAAGACACCAGTGAGGTGCTAGGGGGTCTGAAACAAATGCAAAAGAGAGATTCAGGAGGTTTACAACAGAAACGTGTCATCAAAGAACACAAGCGCAGCACATAAAGCAACCTAACACAAAGATGATCATCCTTCCCCCCCCACCCAACAGTGAAATAATATAGTTTCTCAGGGAACATCGAATCTCATTGTTGGGGGTCCAAATCACTATTTTGAGGGATGTCGATTAGGGTTCTTTTTGGTATCCCCTAAAGGCGCCGCCTTGGCAGCACGGAAGCGGGTGTCCAAAGGGGCCATACCACCTCCGAGTCTACTTTGGCGGGTTGCTGAAATGGATGCGCCCTTTGTTTTGAGGTTACCCTTGGGGAGGCTTAGGGATAACAGAATTCAAGGAGTTCCATGTCTTAATTTCGATACACGCCCACATTCCTGGTGGTTGGCTTCAAAGCCCTTCAAATTTCTTCAAATGCAACTTGTTGGTTTGTTTGGTTGAACATGGACGGGCATGAGTGGTTTTCCTTTGGCTTCTCTTTCAACCACAACAAAAAGAGTGACGTCAAAAAAGGACCACCCAAGTGAGGAGGGTACTGAAGGTCAAAACCAAACCAAACCACCAACGAGATGGTCAGGAAAGGAAAGGGGCAGAAAGGCTTTGAGTAAGTTTTTTGGGGTGTCTGAAACAAGAGTTGCAATTGCAACCAGCGGGTTGCTCTTTCATTTTTGTTTAGGCGGGGGGACCCGATGCAAGAACAGGTGCTATTCTTGCAATGGAAGGAAATCCACTAGGACACTGTTGGTTTGTTAAGGCTTTACATGGAATAAACGGGGAGTAGGGGGTTGGATCATCCATAATCGGCTCTTCGAAGCTTTCTGCGGCATCTGCGCCGCATGTTCTCTCTGAAACCTCACTACCCAGAATCATCATGAGCCTTCAGCTTCTCAAGCAAATATTATTTTTCCGGAAGGTACCAACCTCGTCCTGTCTGATCAAGGTCTTTCCCATCTTCAAAGTGAACTCGCAGCCACACCAGCAGGATTGTCAACACGTCGTAGCAACTACAATGGATATTCTTCCGATTCACACAACTGACCCACGCTGGGTCGCCGGGTTCCTGTGGCTGTGTCCAAATCCCTATTCTAACACTCCCCAGAATATCACTCAGGACCAGACCTCCAGTGGACTCTTGGGACGAACAGGACACCCTTCTAGCCTCCCCATTTGTCATACCTGACAGGCCGGACCCAGGCAAGGGTTTGGTTGACTTTGGGGGCCCATGGCCAACAGTACGTTTCATGAGGAAGGAGCTCTCACCCTATGCAGGCAGCCAACCCAAGAAACCGGGCTACCTTGACCCTTGCCACAAAAACACCCTTCTGGAGGTCTGAGCGTTTGGGTCTCACTCAAATCGAGCGTCCCAAAAATGCAACGGTCAGTTCAGGTCTCGCTTTCTGAGCCAACACACATTTGGTTGGGTATGGGTCAAAAGTAAACCAAGGACAGCAGTTGTTCGTCCTTAGTTTCCATTTGCCAGAGTTCCATGTTGTGTACCTATCTTTGACCTACAACTAAAGTTGTCCAAACCCAACAAGAGACCAAAGCAACCAGAAATTCAAATAGTGCGAGAGGTCGATTCGCTTTGGTTGCAATTGAGCACCCTTTCTCCAGCCATTGAAGTGGACGTTTGTCTTTTCAAAAGGATGTTTTAGTCCTCCAAGACCATCCTGTCACTGTCCGCTTCCATTGATGGAAAAAGGGTAACAGCCAAATCCGAGTGAAAGCAAACAGGCCTTGGCTTGCTTCTGCGCCATCTGGTCTGCATACTCCTGCACGCAATGATTCCCCCGACTCGAATCGACTCAGGAAAGCGCGGGTCGGCGAGAGGCTGACGCCACCACCTTCAGTTGGTGGTCTCTTTGCTCAACTCTTATTTCTCAGTCGAATTAACAAATGAACAAAGGTGGGAAACACACGGTCGATCACCTTCTGTAGGTTTTGGAAAACACCAAATGGGTATGCGGCGGTATGCGGTATGCGCTATAATAGGGGACCCTGTGGGGATTCATGTCCACCAACCGCTTTTCACGGGGCTCCCGTTTCCATTTCATAGCCACATTACATTTGTTTCCAACGGGTCTCTCCTTCTGGGGTTCGATTCACATCGCCAAGTTGAAACGACACCTTGACAACAGTTCGGGTGTACCAGTGCACCTGCTGAGTTCACCAATTAATTGTCAGTCCTCGTTTTGTACACGGGGAATTCACCAACACACTGCTGCCTCTATTTCCTCGAACACCCGAAAGGAACCTCCCCTAAAGTTGGCAGGAAATGATGTTTCAACCATCTGAGTTCGCCGATTGTCACTCTTTTTCATGTTGTGTCATGAAATCCACAGTCATGTTTCTCAAAGTGGTCCAAGAAATAATTAGGTCTCCTTGTGGCGGTATGATTTGTTGCTTCTCCTTAACCAACCAAAAACGGGGTCCGAATTCTATTTTGAGAAATTTCAGGGCCACAGGGCTCCCTATGTGGGTATGTCTTTTTGAAGGTACCCCTTTTTGGTCGTTTTTAAAGGAAGCAAAAAGGCAACTCCTACCCCAGGGTGTCCCCCCAACAAAAAAGACGAGCCACCCATGTCTTCCCTCCGTCCCCCGGATCCATCCCCGGCTTCGACCGGATCCCTCCGCCTGCACCCCTGCGGCGGCTTGGTCCGTGGCCGCCTTCTTCGCCAGCGCGGTGGCCTCCTCCTTGGCCGCCTCGAAGGCCTCCGGACGTTTAACCTATCGGTCTGATCGGTCTGATCTTTCTCTCTTCTCAAACTCTCTCTCTCATCTCAAACCTTTCTTTCTCTATCTCTCTACCTATCGATCAAGCGGTCAAGTACACATGTCGTGACAAGCGCTGAACTTTCGCAAGGTCGGGTAAATTTCGTTGGCATCGTAGATAAACAGGTAGATAGATAGATAAGTAGACAGGTAGCTAGGTAGATAGAGAGCGAGAGATACAAAAAGGTCGGCCCATCCGTCTATCTAACCTGTCTTGTCTATATTAGTCTACCCTACGCCCTCTACCCATCTATCTATGTTTCAATCTATGTTATCTCTTTATCTTTTCATTTACCTTTCCACTGTCTTGTTCTTTCTATCTATCACTAGCGTTCTATCTTCTCTATCTACTTATGCATCTGTCTATATCTACCTCTCTCTCCCTCTCTCTCTGTACCTGTCTAGACATCTATCTACGGCTTCCTGCAGCAGAAAAATGCTGATGTCGATCTACTTCTCTATCTCTCTCTCTCTCTATCTATCTATCCATCTATCCAACCTTGTTCGTCTCTATCCTTCAATCCACCTACCTACTGACCCCCTCTACCCATCTATTTATCAATCTAACTCATCTCTTTCTATCTTTCGATTTATCTTTCCACTTTCCTCATATCTCTCTTTAACTTAACTTGCAAGAGTGCTGCGCATGCCACGGAATCTTTGCCTGACCTCGCCAAAGCGCTGCGCCTGCCACGAAATCTGCACCTGACCTTGGGAACGCGCTGCGCCTGCTGCGAAATCTGCCCTGACCTCGCGAGTGCTGCGCCTGTCACGACCTCGCGAAATCACTGCGCCTGCCACGAAATATCTGCGCCTGGCCTTGCGAAAGCGCTGCGCCTGCCATGCAAAGCCCAGCTTGCAAAAAGCGCGGGCGTCCGTGCCAATGGGTCCGGCGCCGAACCCGATCTGAACGCGCTTCGAACGCGTCCGCAGGTGAGCCGAGATCGCTCCGACCAGGCGTTGCGATCAGGCTAACTTTCGAGCATTCCAAAGCACCGACGAAACCCGGAGAGGGCTGCGCAATTCAATTTGTTCACATTTCTATTCCCGCGTGCGCTATTCTTTCCCACGTGCCTATTCCTTCTCTTGGCGTCTGCCTCAGAGAGCCAGCCGTCCACTAAGTGCCGTAACACGGAATTTCTTCTGAACTTCCTTTGAAAATGAGCGCGCACCGCGGTACAAATTCAATCAAGCCACAGCAGGCAGACGAATCTGCCATGAGTGTAGCGCGGGCCAAACGGCACTAAACTCTGCCACAGAAGGCGAAGAACTCAGCATCCGCTAGGTCTACATTTGGGGGGCGGTCACCGGAGCACTAATTCAAAAGGGCCGCAGCAGGCGAAGAGATAACCAGAAGCATCTGCTGTGTCAAAGAAGGAACAAATCCCGGCTAAACACCGCAAGAATGGGCAAACACGGCACAAGTTCTAAAGGGCCGAAGAAGGCGAAAGAGAGAAGCACCTTGGATGTCTTCATTGTACGGGCCGAAAGGTACCAAACTCTTGTGGCAGGCAAACAAAGAAGCATCTGGTACGTCTACATTGCGGATGGTGCGGATGGTGCAGCTGGTGCAGATGGTGCAAATGGCGCGGATGGCGCGGAGCGGATGGTGCGGATGGTGCGGATGGCGCGGATGGTGCGGATGGTGCCGATGGTGCGAATGGCGCGGATGGTGCGGATGGAGCGAATGGCGCGGATGGTGCGGATGGTGCGGATGGCGCGGATGGTGCGGATGAAGCGATGGAGCGCGTGGTGCGGATGGTGCGGATGGTGCAGATGGTGCAAATGGCGCGGAGATGGCGCGGATGGTGCGGATGGTGCGGATGGTGCCGATGGTGCCGATGGTGCGAATGGCGCGAACGCGGAGCGGATGAAACGGATGGAGCGGATGGCGCGGATGGTGCGGATGGTGCGGATGGTGCCGATGGTGCGAATGGCGCTGATGGTGCGGATGGCGCGGATGGTGCGGATGGAGCGAATGGTGCGGATGGTGCGGATGGAGCGGATGGTGCGGATGCGGATGAAACGGATGGAGCGGATGGTGCGGATGGTGCGGATCGTGCGGATGGAGCGGATGGTGCGAATGGCGCGAATGGCGCGGATGGCGCGGATGGCGCGGATAGTGCGGATGGTGCGGATGGCGCGGATGGTGCGGATGGTGCGGATGGTGCCGATGGTGCGAATGGCGCTGATGGTGCGGATGGCGCGGATGGTGCGGATGGAGCGAATGGTGCGGATGGTGCGGATGGATGGTGCGGATGCGGATGAAACGGATGGAGCGGATGGTGCGGATGGTGCGGATCGTGCGGATGGAGCGGATGGTGCGGATGGTGCGGATGGAGCGGATGGAGCGGATGGAGCAGATGGTGCGGATGTTACGGATGCTGCGGATGGTGCGGCAGACGCGGATCCCGCTCTCAATGCGAAATGGGAACGCCAGTGTTTCTTGTGGAAACATGGGGAAACCCAAAAGGGAAACCCAAAAGGGCCTCCATGAAAAGGGCAAGAAGGCCAGGCAAAGGGTGTATTTGTTGGAGTCGGTGCCATTTTTTGGCTCCAAAAAGAAAACCAAAGGCAACAAGTCAGTACATGAGAGTGCTTTTTGCTGGCCAACCAAGTTGAAAGGAATGCAGCAGAATCCTGGTGAGATATTCTGGGAACAAAAGGCCTTCCGGGTTCCCGGTCAAAAGGGCACAGAATGTCGCCTGGGATCTGCTCACCGAAGCACGTGTAAATAAATTTCCTCCTGTTGAGTGTCTGGATCGACATTAGCTGACCAACCGCCCTCGATCAGGTAGACCTTAATGGGTGTTTGGATTGGGTTCTGGTTCCTGAAGGCAAATGGGAAACTATCTGAACACCTCCAAATCCCAATCACCAATTGAGCAGCGCCCAAAACCATTGACTGTTGGTTCTACCAACATTCTCATGAAGGTTTTTATACGGTATACGCCTTACCATCAACTAACATGGCCTCTTTAGGCTGCGCCGCTCCCAGCTGGTCCGTGCCGAATCGAGCCACGTCGAAGGAGGGCGCCCAAAATGGGAAACCGCTTTGGAGTGGCTCGAATGCAAGAGATCCCCCTCCAAAACGGGCTTGGGTCTTAGCCAAAGAGTGAAGTGTCTGCGATTTGTCGCGCATGTGGAGTGCTTGAGCGAAGTTGGTGACAAATACGCCTGCGAGCCACGGTGAAGCTGAAGCTCTGACCATGTCAGGCTCTTCCACAGCAAACTTTGTGCTGCTCCGTGTTGAAGATCCACAAAAGCCAGGGGTTCAATTCCCCAAATCACCAATCCAAACTAACTAAGGCTTAATTACCGGTTAAAGGCAACCATACCGTTTCAAAAAACAATTCAACAATCGGGACGCAACACCCCCCGAGTGTCGAAGGCATCGACTGCTCGCCTGTTGCGCAGCGGACTGGAGCGCCAGCTCCTTGGCGCGGTCGTGCGCGCTGGCCTGGCGTTTTGGCGTTTCGCACGATGAGCGCCGTCAACGGCGTGTTGGGAGCCGTTCCGAAAACGCGAGCTATGTGGTCCCTTGGAAGGTTTGTGGCTTCTCTTTTGGGCCCTTGTGGTGCTGAACTTCACTTTTGACGTTTGGCAGGGTGCCAAACGCGTTCAACATCACTTGCGGCGTGATGTTCAGGTTTTGGCCCAGTTCAAAGTGAGATTCCTTGCAGGGTGTTCGAGAGGGACAGGGCACCCCCGTGCTTGTGGCTGGTGTGGTTTCCCCTCGTCCTCGGTGGGAAGATCCCCACCCGGCACTGGTCATGAGAGCCCACCTATGGTTGTTCCCCCACAAAAAAGAAAGCCCCCTGAATGGATGCCTCTTGCTTTAGACACCCCATGGTTCCCCGAAGCCAAAAAGGACAGGGAATAAGACCCCGCTCTGTAGCTCCTTGCCTTACTCAAGGCCTTTCTGCCTTCCGCTCTTTCCTTTCCTGACCATCTCGTTGGTGGCTTGGTTTGGTTTTGACCTTAGGTACCCTCCTCACTTGGCCGTGTGTAAAACATAGGTACCCAAAATGGGCTGCCCTGGTAAATGGAAAGGACTAAAACCTGCGGTCCGATTCCTGGTGGTGTATATTTGACCCATACCCACGCCTTCCCATATTTACTTCCCATCTATGTGGTTTGGTTGAGTGGCTTTAACTCCTCCTCACTTACTGTGGATGGACAAATCCATTTCGCGCCACGAAATGACACCATGGTTAAATCATAACGTTTCTTGGTATTCACAAGAAAATCGTATCATTCCAGCTGTTTTTTCTTCTTCGTCAGTGCAAGAAGCGGATGTCGCTTGACCATCCCCAGGAACGCGCATCAGTTCCCCAAAGGACGAACGGCCGGGCGACGGCCCCGCCATGGCGCGGCCCATGGCCGTGTTGGCGGCGTAGCGGAAGGCCAGCTCCAGAGCCTTCGGCTCGCGAGCCCGTGCCAACCCCCCCTCCCCCCCGGGATTTCCGGGTTTCCCGGGACCCCCCCCCGGTTTGGGCTTTGGGGCAACCGTTTTTTTTCTTTAGCAGGAGGGGATTCCACTTTTTGACTACGAGGTAGACGAAACCCAGGGGTCGATTTCCCGATCAGAAAAAATAATCTGGTTCAGCTCCACCTGGGGTAGTGAAAAGTGGAACCCTGCATGAGGGTGTCTCTTCCAGGTTGGACCAGTGGAATCCTCCAAGGCAGGACCCACAAAATGGGCAGGTTTGCCGCTGGTTTCCCTTTCAAGACCCACCAACAAGGGTACCCACAAAAAAAACAGACACAGATAGAGCCAACAAAAAGAAAACAAGCAATTCAACTTGCTTGGAGAAATCTCCGAACCCCCTTCAGAGAGAGAAACCAGGCAAAACGCATGGCGAATTGCTAACAAGCAGACCAACACGTTTGCGTCCTCTCACACAACTTATGGGCAGTTTAGCGGGAGTCGAAGGAAGCTGTCCCCGCTCGGGCGAAGAAACCTTACACCTTGAAACCGCGTCTGAAGCAGTGGTTCAGACACCGCCCCTGTTATAAGGATTTCACTGGAAACCAAAGGGAATGCAACCATTCCGGGGTTCCTGATTTTTGAGACATCATCAGTGCCAACTGGAAATTAAAGATCCCCCAGCGGGCCCGAGCTCGTTTTACCCCCGACAGGTGAGTTTGGTATATGTTGTGCGCAGAGTAGTGCTGTACACATAAATTCAATACTGTGGATGGTTGCACAAATCCATTTCGCACCACTTTGAAACCATGATTGACCATTGTTTATGAATTGGTATTTACAGGGGAATCAACACTCCAGGGGCTTCTGAACGGTGCGAGACTCGCGGATTTTGCGTCACTATCCACAGTAGCACGAGTGTCTTTCCTGTGTCTGCTTCGTATTTAGCCTAGGGGAACCCCCTGTCCACTTCCAGGATTGTTGGAAAGAGCGTAGTTTTGGGATCGGAGACTTTAAACCGACCTCTGCCGCCCGACATCGGCGTGTTCTCGCCCGCCTCTGCCGCCGCCAGCGCGGCGCCCTTGGCGTCCGGCGTTTTGGTCATCTCCAAAGGCGGCGCGCAGGCCGTGGCCTCGCTGACGCCCTGCGCTGGCTTCGGTCCGTGGCTTGGCAAACGCACGAAACGTGGCGTGGACGCGTCTTTTTGCGGGGACTTCTGACATGGCATCGGTTTTCCGTTCGTTTTGTTTCTTCCTTGTTTTATTTGCTTTGTTTAAACAAACCAACCCAAACAAAGGGCACCGAGCGATTGAACCGAAAGTTTTGCATTTCTTGGGTACCGGGATTCAGGATTCCCATCCCCATGATTACTTCGTGACTTGCAAGAGGATTCCCTAGGCATCACAGATTGTGATACTCAAGCCCGATTTCTCACAACCGTGGCTCGGTGCAAAGACCATTTCTGGGGTGGACCCCAGGCATGAAGCTAAAAATAACATGGGCAGCCTCGCAGTTTGATAATCCAATCGGTCGGGTGAGGTTCTACGTACTTCATGAATAGGTTGTAGGCTGCGTTTGCCATGGATGGTGGTGGTGGTGGTGGTGGTGGTGGTGGTGGTGGTGGTGGTGGTGGTGGTGGTGGTGGTGGTGGTGGTGGTGGTGGTGGTGGCCGTGGCGGCGGCAGCGGTGGTCGTGGTGGTTGGGTGGGGTGGTGGGGTGGAAGTGGTGCGGAGCAGGGCGCATCGTGTGGTTGTGTGGGTAGGCGTGCTATGGTGTGCTGAGTGTTCTTGTTGTGTTGGTGGAATTTTGGTAATTCTGCAAGGAGGATACTCTGTTTGCTACGGGTCTTTGTGTAGTTGTGTGGGTAGGCGCGTGGTCTCTTGTGGAAGATTGTTTCTTGCCAAGGGGGACAGGCCTGCGGACCACGGGTGATTTCTGAAGATTGCAACAACGTGACTGAGTCAATGGATGAGAACTGGCAACTATATCATCCGAGCCAAACTCCATACAGTATCGTGTGTGTGTGTGTGTGTCTGTCTGTCTGTCTGTCTGTCTGTCTGTCTGTCTGTCTGTCTGTCTGTCTGTCTGTCTGTCTGTCTGTCTGTCTGTCTGTCTGTCTGTCTGTCTGTCTGTCTGTCTGTCTGTCTGTCTGTCTGTCTGTCTGTCTGTCTGTCTGTCTGTCTGTCTGTCTGTCTGTCTGTCTGTCTGTCTGTCTGTCTGTCTGTCTGTCTGTCTGTCTGTCTGTCTGTCTGTCTGTCTGTCTGTCTGTCTGTCTGTCTGTCTGTCTGTCTGTCTGTCTGTCTGTCTGTCTGTCTGTCTGTCTGTCTGTCTGTCTGTCTGTCTGTCTGTGTCTGTCTGTCTGTCTGTCTGTCTGTCTGTCTGTCTGTCTGTCTGTCTGTCTGTCTGTCTGTCTGTCTGTCTGTCTGTCTGTCTGTCTGTCTGTCTGTCTGTCTGTGTCTGTCTGTCTGTCTGTCTGTCTGTGTGTCTGTGTGTCTGTGTGTCTGTGTGTCTGTGTGTCTGTGTGTCTGTGTGTCTGTGTGTCTGTGTGTCTGTGTGTCTGTGTGTCTGTGTCTGTCTGTGTGTCTGTGTGTCTGTGTGTCTGTGTGTCTGTGTGTCTGTGTGTCTGTGTTTGTCTGAAACATCCACCACCACTACCACCACCACCACCACCACCACCACCACCACCACCACCACCACTACCACCGCTACTACCACCACCACCAGCACCACCACGACCACGACCACCACCACCAGTCATACTCAGCGGGGACTCCATGCAATGAGAATGAACCCGACTTCGAAACCTAGTAGAACCCTTCCTCCCCGTCCACGAGAGTTCCCTGCCGTCCGTTTCGGGGAAACAAAATGCGCCTGCGACATGCCCTCGCCGGTGCGGGTTTCTGTGCTGCTCCTCGCCGGCTTGGGTCCGAGGCCATCTCGGAAAGCCCATATGGGGCCGTCCCTTTTTGTACGATTTTATGGGTTGTTTTAAAGGTAAACCGAAAGGAACCCAAACATTTTGGGGGTTCCAACCCCCATTTTTGAACATGCCCACAAATTACCGAACCACCTCCTTTGGTATCACCCACAAAGCGGGTCCACTGACTGCAGGGAATTCGAGGATCCACCGCGACATGAAATGGACCTCTTACCTAGGAAGCCACACAAGTGGCTCCGTTGGGCACTTGGCTTGCCAGCACTGACACGTGTCCTTCAAAACCCACCAATCTACCCAGAATGTTTCAAGACTCAAAATGGTGAAGGCACCCTGGATGGGACTGTCCCTTACCCTTCGTCCCGATGGACTCCTGATGGCGGACCGCGTGAAGGGCACCGTCAAATCCGCCTCTGCCTCCCCGGTGACCACCGCCCCCGCGGCCGCCGACTTCGTGGCGTTGGCTGCCGCCTCTGCCGACCCTGCCACGTCCTGTCCCGAGAGCGTCGGAAGAGACGTGAACCAAAATCAAGCCCAAGGTAAACAAATATATATCTTGCTGGTGCTTCGGAATGAACCTAGGGTTTCCCTTGCAGGAAGCCATGGGGTCGTTCCCTCATTCCCTGCTCTGCTGAAAACCACCCAGCAGCCCCGCAACAACCTCGGAACCATCCTTGAAAGCTGCTCCAAACCACTCCAGAGCTTATCTGAGTAAAGACCCCATAGCTTTCAGCTGTTGGGGAACAAAGGGGGGGTTGACTCACTCAATTTCAACATTCACATGCACGTGTCTTACAGGAATCCTCTCGGTTTGTGCTATATCCAAGTT
>CAUJNA010002768.1:425000-430000 GCA_963377175.1 Effrenium voratum | reverse complement strand
ATGCACCCGTCTTTCCCAAAAACATCCACCAATGGAGAGCGCGTAATTTTTGGAAAGCTCCCAATTGCTGGGACCTCCCAAAGTGTGGAAACCTCACATGTTGTGGACAAAAAACAATGAGTGAAAACCTCCCAATTGAAACACCTCCCAAAATATTTCGAATCATTGTTAGAAAACTCCCAATTTGTATGAACGAGTTGTTCCCTTCCTGAGTTGGTTAGAAACACATCCGAGCAATTGTTCTCACAAAGGTGAACGTGGAAACCAACAACCGGGTGAGTCTTAGAACAGGGGACCCCCCCGAAAATGGCATGGTGTGTTTTTGATTCCCTTCAACACCGTTCTAAAGGGGTATCTCCAAATAAGACATGCCCAACTAGAATCAGAAATCGAACAACTACACCAACACACATACACACAGCCACAACAGCCCAAACACATCAGTAGTTCAAACCAGGGCTACACAGGTCGAATCACTACACACAACAGCTCAGTGCTTCAATTGATTGTTTGTGGTTGCACTACATGGTGTTCCGGAAATTCACAAGCTTCGCCTTCAGCTCCATTTTGGTTACCTAAGCCGCGGTTGCTGCAACACTCCCGCCAGATTTCGGACGCGGACAAAACATAGCTTGCAAGGACCCCGCCAACCTATTCTAGTTGTTGAACGGCCCTTATATTGCCGTTTGTGCTCAAGTGGGGCTTTATCCATCCAGTTTCCCACTGCTTGAGTCTAAGTTGTCTACAGGCCGTTTTGTTCTGGCAAGGCCCGTGGGGTGGTCATGCGTGGCCTGCGCTGTAGCACTATTCATCCAAGTCGCCATCATACCACTAATATATATATATACTACCAACTAATCCTCATAGATACCAACACAACCAGAACAATACACCATATGGGTCTGCTTTTTTTGGGGAACCCCCAAAATCATGGTTTTCCTTTTGGTGTCCCTTTGCAACCAATCCAGCAAAGGCGAGCCACCCATACTCAAATTCCTTACCCTTTTTGGGTGGCCAACTCTATCGCCATCCACCGTCCCAAACCAAATTCGACGTCCGTCATTTCTCCAAGGTGCCGCCTGGGTGGTGACCTCCGCTCCCACCCCGTCCACCTCCGGCCATGGGCGGGTGAGCCATCAAAAGCCGATCGGTATGGTCCAAGTCCACAACCAAAGCTTTTGTTGGTAGGTGTGGGGAAAGTTCGTCTTGTTTTCAGGCACCTTTTTTGGGTTCATGGTCTACCCAAAACAATGCAAGGAATTAAAAAGGGAGGCACCCTTTTATGGCAAGGGAAGTATCCCGTACTAACCTTCATCTACCCGGGTTTTGAGGACGTGGCTCATGTGTTGTTTCTCTTTTTTGCTGTGGGTAAAAGAGAAACATGGGGAACGCAAAAAAAGCCTTAAGATCCCCTGCTAAAAGCCGCAAACTTTTAGTGGTGTGGAAACTACCCCTAAACCATGAAAACCTAAAACCTGAGGAGACGGCTGGAAACCACCAAGAAATATCAACCGGAGAACACTCTTTGATCGGTTCGCACGAAATCTGGCAGTTTGGTGACCAATGAATCCGTTGCCGCCTAAAAATCTCCCCCCCCCCCTCTGCCCCCCCCCCCTAAAGGGACTCCTCCAAAACAACACCCACAACACACCCAATTGGTAAAGGTTAACATCGATAATTTTGGGAGGTGTGTTTGGGGGCGGGGGTAGGAAAGGTTCTATTAACAAATCAACCTAAATGGTCTGTATCTAAGCTTGGCGACTCATATAAGGGTCAGCAAACACCAACCCGCAAAATGGTCTCTGATTGGTTCCCACCAAAAGGGTAAGTGATCACCACGCCTCCGCCGAGGAGTTGGCATCTGCCTGCAGCGTCTCCGAGGAGGAGGCGCTCTCCACCTATCGGATCGGTCGGAATCAGGTCGTTCTGAGTTCCTCGCCTATCGCGAGGCGACTTCTGACCCTAAGCTCAGCTTCCTCTCACTTGCCGATCACCCTGTTCGCAAAAAGTGATCACTCCTGAACAGGGTTGCTCCGACGGCA
The DNA here is from genome assembly GCA_963377175.1 of Effrenium voratum. Taxonomy (NCBI): domain Eukaryota; class Dinophyceae; order Suessiales; family Symbiodiniaceae; genus Effrenium; species Effrenium voratum. Next base: position 427,958 of record CAUJNA010002768.1, on the reverse strand, counting down.
GGGTAGAACTTTGAACGAAGGGAAACCACGGGCAACCGTCATCATTGTCTAACCTTGCCTCAGTTGCCGAATGGTGATCGCCTCTTGGCACCTCGTGGACCAACATGGGAGAAACCCAAAAGGTCACTTCAGGTCGATTCGCCTTGGTTGCAAGTGAGTATTGAGGCTTCATCTTTTTAGGAACGACCTGGAGCACCTTGATCCGGATGTCCACTCAAGTCCCCGTCCAGGTAACCACAACCCTTCCAAGTCATATTTTGCAGTACTTCAGACCCAACCGCGCTGAACCAAAACACACCCACATTTGTTTTGTGTGTTAAGCAAACAAACACATCGGGAATTTATTTAAACAAAACATCCGTTTGCACATCCGTTCGTCTAGGGGTTGTCCTGCTGGACGAAATTCTAGGGGATCGGTTAAGGTATAAGCGTCCTTTCAGTCGTCATAGACGATTCCCTCTATTTTGTTGGGCCACAAAAAACACTACCAACTCCTTTCACTCCTCAAAAGGGATGTGTCTTTTTGTAAGGGTACTTCCTTTTTGTGGTTTTAAAGGGAAACCAAAACATGTTCGGTACCCTATAGCCCGACACACCACACTCAGCCGGCTGGAAACCTCCGAAGGTTAACCAAGGTGCGCAATCTCTTTTGTGGTAAATTCGATCACCCAAAAACCTGCTCATGTACGATCCGTCCAACCAAAGTCCAACCAAAACCCAGCCAAACGCTCAAGACGCATAGCCCTTGGCAGGTCGCAGGTCCTTGATGGACGAAACTGAAACCTGCCATCGTGTGCCAAACTGAACTAAGACAAATACGAGTGTGTGTTTTCCAGGCTAACCACTTCTTTTGAGGTGGTTTTCAAGGGAAACCAAAAGGAAAACACCATATTCGCGGGTCCCACCATTTTGAGACAGACCCACAAAAGGAAAGCTATGCTTAGGTGCATTAAACATTATCCAACAGTCGATGGAAAAGGACCAGACCTCCCGCCCCCCCCCCCCCCCGCCTGGGTGGCGTTAGCAGAGGCCTCACCAGTAGCTGTCTGCTGCACCTCGAGCGAATCCAAACTGCGAGAGAATGCCTGGCGTTTGCGCTTGCAATTTGGGGCCTCACTCGACCTCCCCGAGCGAACAATTGCGTCAGATTTGTGTCAGTTGCTCAAATGAAACTTATGTGGAGCATTCTGACAAAACACTGAGACAACAATAAGCGGAATTCCAGCGATCTGTGGCATGAGGTTGCACAAAGGTGCTACAAGTAGCATTGTCTTGACGCCGTGAAGTCGAAAACGCATGTTGAGCCTGAAAGGGAGGGGGTCCTCTGCCGAAGAGATTCCCATAGAAATGGATGGAACCCAAGTGTTGGGCTCACTTCCTGTGATTGGGTCAGAACAATGTTACCAGACTCCTTGTTTGTCACTAGAATGATCTTCACAAAACAAAGTGAATAACATCTAGAAACCGGGGAAATGAGTGGCATTGAACTAAACTGACAGAAACCGGGAAGCCTTTTCTGACAATTCTTAGTGTGACCCCCCCCCCAGCAAAATGGGAGAAAAGGCTCCGCTGAACAACTAGAATACTGATCAAACGAACAACCCTGAATACCTCCGACACAATAATTCTATTGAATACCCACAAATCAAATTGAACCCAGGGTCATATACTGCAATCCTCAGTTGCCCAAAGGACCTGGAAATACATGGTGATTCACCTTTTGACATGATGTCAGGCCTAAAAATGGCTGCCCAAATGGGAAACAAAAAGCTTCCCATTTTACCCTTTACAAGAGTCAGGGGTTCAAAGCCCGAAACCATCACTCCAAACCACCAATTGAGGGTTGCCGTCTCTCCCGCTACCGTGGGCCCTTAGAGGAGAACCTGAAATCCGCCGACCCCTTTGCAAAAGCCAAGTTAGTCTCTGCAAAGGGGCGAGGCGTGTTCTAAGTGGTGGTTAGGGGAGTCTGAGGGGGGGAGGGGGGGTCCCGCGGCGGATTTTTGACACGCTCTAACCTCTAACCCTAACCTCTAACCCTAACCTCTAGCCCTAACCTCTAACCCTAACCTCTAACCCTAACCTCTAACCCTAACCTCTAACCCTAACCTCTAACCCTAACCTCTAACCCTAACCTCTAACCCTAACCCTAACCTCTAACCCTAACCTCTAACCCTAACCTCTAACCCTAACCTCTAACCCTAACCTCTAACCCTAACCTCTAACCCTAACCTCTAACCCTAACCTCTAACCCTAACCTCTAACCCTAACCTCTAACCCTAACCTCTAACCTCTAACCCTAACCTCTAACCCTAACCTCTAACCCTAACCTCTAACCCTAACCTCTAACCCTAACCTCTAACCCTAACCTCTAACCCTAACCTCTAACCCTAACCTCTAACCCTAACCTCTAACCCTAACCTCTAACCCTAACCTCTAACCCTAACCTCTAACCCTAACCTCTAACCCTGATGATGACGAAGTCGATAATGATGATGATTGATAATGATGATGATGATGATGATGATGATGATGATGATGGATGATGATGATGATGATGATGATGATGATGATGATGATGATGATGATGATGATGATGATGATGATGATGATGATGATGATGATGATGATGATGAATGATGATGATGATGATGATGATGATGATGCTGATGATGATGGTGATGATGGTGATGATGATGATGGTGGTGGTGATGATGTTGATGATGAATGATGATGATGATGATGACGATGATGATGATGACGATGATTATGATGATGATGATGATGGTGCTGATGATAATGATGATGATGATGATGATGATGATGCTGATGATGATGCCGATGATGATGATGATGATGATGATGGATGATCATGATGATGATGCTGAGGATGCCGAGGATGATGAGGATGTGGTGATGATGAACATGATAATAATTGTGGTGATGGTGATCATGATGATG